>VCII01000992.1:0-14696 GCA_006030095.1 Triplophysa siluroides
GGTAGGCAAAACTCACATGATTCGCGTCCCTAGCTCGACACACCGCACCCAAATTCCCCCCGTAATTATCATCCTGTCATGTGTACACTGTAGTTGTGTAGCCTTGACATTTTTCCCATGTCTCTGTAAATATAAATACAAGCTATATAGACAAATAGTGTTGCTTGTGAGCAGGCAACAAACTAATTGTGTTTCCACTCTATGTGCATCATGACAACTAAGACTGTTTTCTTTCAGGGGAGGTTCCACTATGTTTATAAGAGAAAAAAAGTCAAAAGGATCAGGGCTTCAAACCAACCTGCCAATGTCAAAGCCAAACCAACCACTACCATTTGGACTGATGTAAGACTCTGCCTGAAAGTAAAGCTTATCAAGGGTCAAATTTGCCAGCTATTGCAGGGGGAAGGGTATCTCAAAGCTGAGAATTGTCCTGTAAATACTGTCCAGCCAGGTTCCATGAGATAAAAGTCCCTACTTGTCCCACACTTGCACTGCTGACTTTAAAAACAATACAAGTAGGTTCTTAGAGTTTGAGGCTCATTTCATTAAATCTTTCAAAGCAGGAAAATGATTATGACGACTAAGAACATGCTGTCAGATGAGGTCTCCTGTGTTCAATGAGAAAAAAAGATGGGGGCCGGGACTTCAAACCATCAACCTGCCTATCTCAAGCTCAAAGCACTAGTCACTACAGTAGTTGGCCGATTTACCCTCCTCCCTGATAAATTATTCTTCAATTGTAACATTTAGATTGAGGCCATGAATTTTAGAATGTCTTTGTAAATATAGTAAATGCTTCATGAGACATAGTGTTTCTTGTGAGCATGCATCAAACTATCGTTTCTATATATAATCCACATGGTTTTACGGGGGTAGAAGCGTGACAGCTAGGAAAAACAGATCCTGTCCCAAAATTACCTCCAACCCACTTTAAATATCATCCTGTCATGTGTAAAATGTAGTGTGTGTAGCCTTGACATTTTTCCATGTCTCTGTAAATATAAATACAAGCTATATGAGACAAACAGTGTTGCTTGTGAGCAGGCAACAAACTAATTGTGTTTCACTCTATGTGCATCCATGACAACTAAGAATGTTTCTTTCAGGGGGTTCCACTATGTTTAAAGAGAAACAAAGTCAAAAGGATATGGGCTTCAAACCACAACCTGCCAATGTCAAACCCAAAGCACCAACCACTACACCATTTGGACTGATGTAAGACTCTGCCTGAAAGTAAAGCTTATCAAGGGTCAAATTTGCCAGCTATTGCAGGGGAAGGGTATCTCAAAGCTGAGAATTGTCCTGTAACATACTGTTCCAGCCAGGTTCCATGAGATAGAAAGTCCCTACTTGTCCCACACTTGCACTGCTGACTTTAAAAACAATACAAGTAGGTTCTTAGAGTTTGAGGCTCATTTCATTAAATCTTTCAAAGCAGGAAAATGTATTATGACGACTAAGAACAATGCTGTCAGATGAGGTTCTCCTGTGTTCAATGAGAAAAAAAAGATGGGGGCCGGGACTTCAAACCATCAACCTGCCTCTCTCAGCTCAAAGCACAAGTCACTACAGTAGTTGGGCGATTTACCCTCCTCCCTGATAAATTATTCTGTCAAGTGTAACATTTAGATTGTGGCCATGAAATTTTAGAATGTCTATGTAAATATAGGTAAATGCTTCATGAGACATAGTGTTGCTTGTGAGCATGCATCAACTATTGTTTCTGGCTATATATAAATCCATGCATGAGTTTTACGGGGGTAGAAGCGTGACAGGTAGGAAAAACAGATCCTGTCCCAAAATTACCCTCCAACCCCATTTAATATTATCCTGTCATGTGTAAAATGTTGTGTGTGGCCTTGACATTTTTGCATCTCTGTAAATAATAAATACTATATGAGACAAACAGTGTTGCTTGTGAGCATGCATCAAACTTATTTTTCCGGCTATATATGCATCCATGTATACGTTTTACGGGGGTAGAAGCGTGACGGGTAGGAAAAAAGATTCTGTCCCAAAGTTACCTCAACCCCCTTTGAATATTATCCTGTCATGTGTAAAATGTAGTGTGTGTAGCCTTGACATTTTTCCATGTCTCTGTAAATATAAATACAAGCTATATGTGACAAATAGTGTCGCTTGTGAGCAGGCAACAAACTAATTGTGTTTCACTCTATGTGCATCCATGACAACTAAGAATGTTTCTTCAGGGAGGTTCCACTATGTTTAAAGAGAAACAAAGTCAAAGAGGATCAGGGCTTCAAACCACCAACCTGCCAATGTCAAACCCAAAGCACCAACCACTACACCATTTGGACTGATGTAAGACTCTGCCTGAAAGTAAAGCTTATCAAGGGTCAAATTTGCCAGCTATTGCAGGGGAAGGGTATCTCAAAGCTGAGAATTGTCCTGTAAATACTGTTCCAGCCAGGTTCCATGAGATAAAAAAGTCCCTACTTGTCCCACACTTGCACTGCTGACTTTAAAAACATACAAGTAGGTTCTTAGAGTTTGAGGCTCATTTCATTAAATCTTTCAAAGCAGGAAAATGTATTATGACGACTAAGAACAATGCTGTCAGATGAGGTTCTCCTGTGTTCAATGAGAAAAAAAAGATGGGGGCCGGGACTTCAAACCATCAACCTGCCTCTCTCAAGCTCAAAGCACAAGTCACTACAGTAGTTGGCCGATTTACCCTCCTCCCTGATAAATTATTCTGTCAAGTGTAACATTAGATTGTGGCCATGAAATTTTAGAATGTCTATGTAAATATAGGTAAATGCTTCATGAGACATAGTGTTGCTTGTGAGCATGCATCAAACGTATTGTTTCCGGCTATATATAAATCCATGCATGAGTTTTACGGGGGTAGAAGCGTGACAGGTAGGAAAAACAGATCCTGTCCCAAAATTACTCCAACCCCATTTAAATATTATCCTGTCATGTGTAAAATGTTGTGTGTGGCCTTGACATTTTTTGCATGTCTCTGTAATATAAATAAATACTATATGAGACAAACAGTGTTGCTTGTGAGCATGCATCAAACTTATTGTTTCCGGCTATATATGCATCCATGTATACGTTTTACGGGGGTAACGTGACGGGTAGGAAAAAAGATTCTGTCCCAAAGTTACCAAACCCCTTTGAATATTATCCTGTCATGTGTAAAATGTAGTGTGTGTAGCCTTGACATTTTTCCATGTCTCTGTAAATATAATACAAGCTATATGTGACAAATAGTGTCGCTTGTGAGCAGGCAACAAACTAATTGTGTTTCACTCTATGTGCATCCATGACAACTAAGAATGTTTCTTTCAGGAGAGGTTCCACTATGTTCAAAGAGAAACAAAGTCAAAGAGGATCAGGGCTTCAAACCACCAACCTGCCAATGTCAAACCCAAAGCACCCACTACACCATTTGGACTGATGTAAGACTCTGCCGAAATGAAAGCAAATCAAGGCCAAGCCCAGCTAGCTGAAAAAGTTGTAAATACTGTTCCAGCCCTGAGATAGAAAGTCCCTACTTGTCCCACACTTGCACTGCTGACTTTAAAAACATACAAGTAGGTTCTTAGAGTTGAGGCTCATTTCATTAAATCTTTCAAAGCAGGAAAATGTATTATGACGACTAAGAACAATGCTGTCAGATGAGGTTCTCCTGTGTTCAATGAGAAAAAAAGATGGGGGCCGGGACTTCAAACCATCAACCTGCCTCTCTCAAGCTCAAAGCACAAGTCACTACAGTAGTTGGCCGATTTACCCTCCTCCCTGATAAATTATTCTGTCAAGTGTAACATTTAGATTGTGGCCATGAAATTTTAGAATGTCTATGTAAATATAGGTAAATGCTTCATGAGACATAGTGTTGCTTGTGAGCATGCAACAGACTATTGTTTCTGGCTATATATAAATCCATACATGAGTTTACGGGGTAGAAGCGTGTAGGAAAAACAGATGTCCCACCCAATTACCTCCAACCCCAAATTTTTCCTGTCATGTGTAAATTTTGTTTGTTGGCCTTGACATTTTTTTGCATTTTCTCTGTGAATATAAATAAATACTATATGGACAAACAGTGTTGCTTGTGAGCATGCATCAACTTATTGTTCCGGCTATATATGCATCCATGTATACGTTTTACGGGGTAGAAGCGTGACGGGTAGGAAAAACAGATTCTGTCCCAAAGTTTCCTCAACCCCCTTTAAATATATCCTGTCATGTGTAAAATGTAGTGTGTGTAGCCTTGACATTTTTCCATGTCTCTGTAAATATAAATACAAGCTATATGAGACAAACAGTGTCGCTTGTGAGCAGGCAACAAACTAATTGTGTTTCACTCTATGTGCATCCATGACAACTAAGAATGTTTATTTCAGGGAGGTTCCACTATGTTTAAAGAGAAACAAAGTCAAAAAGGATAGGGCTTCAAACCACCAACCTGCCAATGTCAAACCCAAAGCACCAACCACTACACCATTTGGACTGATGTAAGACTCTGCCTGAAAGTAAGCTATCAAGGGTCAAATTTGCCAGCTATTGCAGGGGAAGGGTATCTCAAAGCTGAGAATTGTCCTGTAAAATACTGTTCCAGCCAGGTTCCATGAGATAGAAAGTCCCTACTTGTCCCACACTTGCACTGCTGACTTTAAAAACAATACAAGTAGGTTCTTAGAGTTTGAGGCTCATTTCATTAATCTTTCAAAGCAGGAAAATGTATTATGACGACTAAGAACAATGCTGTCAGATGAGGTTCTCCTGTGTTCAATGAGAAAAAAAGATGGGGGCCGGGACTTCAAACCATCAACCTGCCTCTCTCAAGCTCAAAGCACAAGTCACTACAGTAGTTGGCCGATTTACCCTCCTCCCTGATAAATTATTCTGTCAAGTGTAACATTTAGATTGTGGCCATGAAATTTTAGAATGTCTATGTGTAAATATAGGTAAATGCTTCATGAGACATAGTGTTGCTTGTGAGCATGCATCAAACTATTGTTTCCGGCTATATATAAATCCATGCATGAGTTTTTACGGGGGTAGAAGCGTGACAGTAGGAAAACAGATCCTGTCCCAAAATTACCTCCAACCCCATTTAAATATTATCCTGTCATGTGTAAAATGTTGTGTGTGGCCTTGACATTTTTTGCATGTCTCTGTAAATATAAATAAATACTATATGAGACAAACAGTGTTGTTGAGCATGCATCAAACTTATTGTTTCCGGCTATATATGCATCCATGTATACGTTTACGGGGGTAGAAGCGTGACGGGTAGGAAAAACAGATTCTGTCCCAAAGTTACCTCCACCCCCCTTTGGGTCATGTGTAAAATGTAGTGTGTAGCCTTTTTCCATGTCTCTGTAAATATAATACAAGCTATATGAGACAAATAGTGTCGCTTGTGAGCAGGCAACAAACTAATGTGTTTCACTCTATGTGCATCCATGACAACTAAGAATGTTTCTTTCAGGGAGGTTCCACTATGTTCAAAGAGAAACAAAGTCAAAGAGGATAGGGCTTCAAACACCAACCTGCCAATGTCAAACCAAAAGCACCAACCACTACACCATTTGGACTGATGTAAGACTCTGCCTGAAAGTAAAGTTATCAAGGGTCAAATTTGCCAGCTATTGCAGGGGAAGGGTATCTCAAAGCTGAGAATTGTCCTGTAATACTGTTCCAGCCAGGTTCCATGAGATAGAAAGTCCCTACTTGTCCCACACTTGCACTGCTGACTTTAAAAACAATACAAGTAGGTTCTTAGAGTTTGAGGCTCATTTCATTAAATCTTTCAAAGCAGGAAAATGTATTATGACGACTAAGAACAATGCTGTCAGATGAGGTTCTCCTGTGTTCAATGAGAAAAAAAGATGGGGGCCGGGACTTCAAACCATCAACCTGCCTCTCTCAAGCTCAAAGCACAAGTCACTACAGTAGTTGGCCGATTTACCCTCCTCCCTGATAAATTATTCTGTCAAGTGTAACATTTAGATTGTGGCCATGAATTTTAGAATGTATGTAAATATAGGTAAATGCTTCATGAGACATAGTGTTGCTTGTGAGCATGCATCAACTTATTGTTTCTGGCTATATATAAATCCATACATGAGTTTTACGGGGGTAGAAGCGTGACAGTAGGAAAAACAGATCTGTCCCAAAATTACCTCCAACCCCTTTAAATATTATCCTGTCATGTGTAAATGTTGTGTGGCCTTGACATTTTTTGCATGTCTCTGTAAATATAAATAAATACTATATGAGACAAACAGTGTTGCTTGTGAGCATGCATCAAACTTATTGTTTCCGGCTATATATGCATCCATGTATACGTTTTACGGGGGTAGAAGCGTGACGGGTAGGAAAAACAGATTCTGTCCCAAAGTTACCTCAACCCCCTTTAAATATCATCCTGTCATGTGTAAAATGTAGTGTGTGTAGCC
Organism: Triplophysa siluroides; assembly: GCA_006030095.1. Classification (NCBI taxonomy): domain Eukaryota; kingdom Metazoa; phylum Chordata; class Actinopteri; order Cypriniformes; family Nemacheilidae; genus Triplophysa; species Triplophysa siluroides. The sequence goes on from VCII01000992.1 coordinate 6,438, forward strand.
TTGACATTTTTCCTCTCTGTAAATATAAATACAAGCTATATGAGACAGTGTCGCTTGTGAGCAGGCAACAAACTAATTGTGTTTCACTCTATGTGCATCCATGACAACTAAGAATGTTTCTTTCAGGGGAGGTTCCACTATGTTTAAAGAGAAACAAAGTCAAAGGATCAGGGCTTCAAAACCACCAACCTGCCAATGTCAAACCCAAAGCACCAATACTACACCATTTGGACTGATGTAAGACTCTGCCTGAAAGTAAAGCTTATCAAGGGTCAAATTTGCCAGCTATTGCAGGGGAAGGGTATCTCAAAGCTGAGAATTGTCCTGTAACATACTGTTCCAGCCAGGTTCCATGAGATAGAAAGTCCCTTGTCCCACACTTGCACTGCTGACTTTAAAAAACAATACAAGTAGGTTCTTAGAGTTTGAGGCTCATTTCATTAAATCTTTCAAAGCAGGAAAATGTATTATGACGACTAAGAACAATGCTGTCAGATGAGGTTCTCCTGTGTTCAATGAGAAAAAAAGATGGGGGCCGGGACTTCAAACCATCAACCTGCCTCTCTCAAGCTCAAGCACAAGTCACTACAGTAGTTGGCCGATTTACCCTCCTCCCTGATAAATTATTCTGTCAAGTGTAACATTTAGATTGTGGCCATGAAATTTTAGAATGTCTATGTAAATATAGGTAAATGCTTCATGAGACATAGTGTTGCTTGTGAGCATGCATCAAACGTATTGTTTCCGGCTATATATAAATCCATGCATGAGTTTTACGGGGGTAGAAGCGTGACAGGTAGGAAAAACAGATCCTGTCCCAAAATTACCTCCAACCCCATTTAAATATTATCCTGTCATGTGTAAAATGTTGTGTGTGGCCTTGACATTTTTTGCATGTCTCTGTAAATATAAATAAATACTATATGAGACAAACAGTGTTGCTTGTGAGCATGCATCAAACTTATTGTTTCCGGCTATATATGCATCCATGTATACGTTTTACGGGGGTAGAAGCGTGACGGGTAGGAAAAACATTCCTGTCCCAAAGTTACCTCAAACCCCCTTTGAATATTATCCTGTCATGTGTAAAATGTAGTGTGTGTAGCCTTGACATTTTTCCATGTCTCTGTAAATATAAATACAAGCTATATGAGACAAATAGTGTCGCTTGTGAGCAGGCAACAAACTAATTGTGTTTCACTCTATGTGCATCCATGACAACTAAGAATGTTTCTTTCAGGGGAGGTTCCACTATGTTTAAAGAGAAACAAAGTCAAAGAGGATCAGGGCTTCAAACCACCAACCTGCCAATGTCAAAGCCAAAGCACCAACCACTACACCATTTGGACTGATGTAAGACTCTGCCTGAAAGTAAAGCTTATCAAGGGTCAAATTTGCCAGCTATTGCAGGGGAAGGGTATCTCAAAGCTGAGAATTGTCCTGTAAATACTGTTCCAGCCAGGTTCCATGAGATAAAAAAGTCCCTACTTGTCCCACACTTGCACTGCTGACTTTAAAAACAATACAAGTAGGTTCTTAGAGTTTGAGGCTCATTTCATTAAATCTTTCAAAGCAGGAAAATGTATTATGACGACTAAGAACAATGCTGTCAGATGAGGTTCTCCTGTGTTCAATGAGAAAAAAAAGATGGGGGCCGGGACTTCAAACCATCAACCTGCCTCTCTCAAGCTCAAAGCACAGTCACTACAGTAGTTGGCCGATTTACCCTCCTCCCTGATAAATTATTCTGTCAAGTGTAACATTTAGATTGTGGCCATGAAATTTTAGAATGTCTATGTAAATATAGGTAAATGCTTCATGAGACATAGTGTTGCTTGTGAGCATGCATCAAACTGTTTCTGGCTATATATAAATCCATACATGAGTTTTACGGGGGTAGAAGCGTGACAGGTAGGAAAAAACAGATCCTGTCCCAAAATTACCTCCAACCCCATTAAATATTATCCTGTCATGTGTAAAATGTTGTGTGTGGCCTTGACATTTTTTGCATGTCTCTGTAAATATAAATAAATACTATATGAGACAAACAGTGTTGCTTGTGAGCATGCATCAAACTTATTGTTTCCGGCTATATATGCATCCATGTATACGTTTTACGGGGGTAGAAGCGTGACGGGTAGGAAAAACAGATTCTGTCCCAAAGTTACCTCCAACCCCCTTTAAATATCATCCTGTCATGTGTAAAATGTAGTGTGTGTAGCCTTGACATTTTTCCATGTCTCTGTAAATATAAATACAAGCTATATGAGACAAATAGTGTCGCTTGTGAGCAGGCAACAAACTAATTGTGTTTCACTCTATGTGCATCCATGACAACTAAGAATGTTTCTTTCAGGGGAGGTTCCACTATGTTTAAAGAGAAACAAAGTCAAAGAGGATCAGGGCTTCAAACCACCAACCTGCCAATGTCAAAGCCAAAGCACCAACCACTACACCATTTGGACTGATGTAAGACTCTGCCTGAAAGTAAAGCTTATCAAGGGTCAAATTTGCCAGCTATTGCAGGGGAAGGGTATCTCAAAGCTGAGAATTGTCCTGTAACATACTGTTCCAGCCAGGTTCCATGAGATAGAAAGTCCCTACTTGTCCCACACTTGCACTGCTGACTTTAAAAACAATACAAGTAGGTTCTTAGAGTTTGAGGCTCATTTCATTAAATCTTTCAAAGCAGGAAAATGTATTATGACGACTAAGAACAATGCTGTCAGATGAGGTTCTCCTGTGTTCAATGAGAAAAAAAAGATGGGGGCCGGGACTTCAAACCATCAACCTGCCTATCTCAAGCTCAAAGCACTAGTCACTACAGTAGTTGGCCGATTTACCCTCCTCTGATAAATTATTCTGTCAATTGTAACATTTAGATTGTGGCCATGAATTTTAGAATGTCTTGTAAATATAGGTAAATGCTTCATGAGACATAGTGTTGCTTGTGAGCATGCATCAAACTTATTGTTTCTGGCTATATATAAATCCATACATGAGTTTTACGGGGGTAGAAGCGTGACAGGTAGGAAAAACAGATCCTGTCCCAAAATTACCTCCAACCCCATTTAAATTATCCTGTCATGTGTAAAATGTTGTGTTGGGCCTTGACATTTTTTTGTCTCTGTAATATAAATAAATACTATATGAGACAAACAGTGTTGCTTGTGAGCATGCATCAAACTTATGTTTCCGGCTATATATGCATCCATGTATACGTTTTACGGGGGTAGAAGCGTGACGGGTAGGAAAAACAGATTCTGTCCCAAAGTTACCTCCAACCCCCTTTAAATATTATCCTGTCATGTGTAAAATGTAGTGTGTGTAGCCTTGACATTTTTCCATGTCTCTGTAAATATAAACAAGCTATATGAGACAAATAGTGTCGCTTGTGAGCAGGCAACAAACTAATTGTGTTTCACTCTATGTGCATCCATGACAACTAAGAATGTTTCTTTCAGGAGGTTCCACTATGTTTAAAGAGAAACAAAGTCAAAAGGATCAGGGCTTCAAACCACCAACCTGCCAATGTCAAACCCAAAGCACCAATTACTACACCATTTGGACTGATGTAAGACTCTGCCTGAAAGTATGCTTATGAAGGGTCAAATTTGCCAGCTATTGCAGGGGAAGGGTATCTCAAAGCTGAGAATTGTCCTGTAACATACTGTTCCAGCCAGGTTCCATGAGATAGAAAGTCCCTACTTGTCCCACACTTGCACTGCTGACTTTAAAAACAATACAAGTAGGTTCTTAGAGTTTGAGGCTCATTTCATTAAATCTTTCAAAGCAGGAAAATGTATTATGACGACTAAGAACAATGCTGTCAGATGAGGTTCTCCTGTGTTCAATGAGAAAAAAAAGATGGGGGCCGGGACTTCAAACCATCAACCTGCCTCTCTCAAGCTCAAAGCACAAGTCACTACAGTAGTTGGCCGATTTACCCTCCTCCCTGATAAATTATTCTGTCAAGTGTAACATTTAGATTGTGGCCATGAAATTTTAGAATGTCTATGTAAATATAGGTAAATGCTTCATGAGACATAGTGTTGCTTGTGAGCATGCATCAAACTTATTGTTTCTGGCTATATATAAATCCATACATGAGTTTTACGGGGGTAGAAGCGTGACATGTAGGAAAACAGATTCTGTCCCAAAATTACCTCCAACCCCCTTTAAATATTATCCTGTCATGTGTAAAATGTTGTGTTTGGCCTTGACATTTTTTTGCATTTCTCTGTGAATATAAATAAATACTATATGAGACAAACAGTGTTGCTTGTGAGCATGCATCAAACTTATTGTTTCCGGCTATATATGCATCCATGTATACGTTTTACGGGGGTAGAAGCGTGACGGGTAGGAAAAACAGATTCTGTCCCAAAGTTACCTCCAACCCCCTTTAATATCATCCTGTCATGTGTAAAATGTAGTGTGTGTAGCCTTGACATTTTTCCATGTCTCTGTAAATATAAATACAAGCTATATGAGACAAACAGTGTTGCTTGTGAGCAGGCAACAAACTAATTGTGTTTCACTCTATGTGCATCCATGACAACTAAGAATGTTTCTTTCAGGGGAGGTTCCACTATGTTTAAAGAGAAACAAAGTCAAAAAGGATATGGGCTTCAAACCACCAACCTGCCAATGTCAAACCCAAAGCACCAACCACTACACCATTTGGACTGATGTAAGACTCTGCCTGAAAGTAAAGCTTATCAAGGGTAAAATTTGCCAGCTATTGCAGGGGAAGGGTATCTCAAAGCTGAGATTGTCCTGTAACATACTGTTCCAGCCAGGTTCCATGAGATAGAAAGTCCCTACTTGTCCCACACTTGCACTGCTGACTTTAAAAACAATACAAGTAGGTTCTTAGAGTTTGAGGCTCATTTCATTAAATCTTTCAAAGCAGGAAAATGTATTATGACGACTAAGAACAATGCTGTCAGATGAGGTTCTCCTGTGTTCAATGAGAAAAAAAAGATGGGGGCCGGGACTTCAAACCATCAACCTGCCTATCTCAAGCTCAAAGCACTAGTCACTACAGTAGTTGGCCGATTTACCCTCCTCCCTGATAAATTATTCTGTCAATTGTAACATTTAGATTGAGGCCATGAATTTTAGAATGTCTTGTAAATATAGGTAAATGCTTCATGACATAGTGTTGCTTGTGAGCATGCATCAAACTTATTGTTTCTGGCTATATATAAATCCATACATGAGTTTTACGGGGGTAGAAGCGTGACAGTAGGAAAAACAGATCCTGTCCCAAAATTACCTCCAACCCACTTTAATATCATCCTGTCATGTGTAAAATGTAGTGTGTGTAGCCTTGACATTTTTCCATGTCTCTGTAAATATAAATACAAGCTATATGAGACAAAGTGTTGCTTGTGAGCAGGCAACAAACTAATTGTGTTTCACTCTATGTGCATCCATGACAACTAAGAATGTTTCTTTCAGGGGAGGTTCCACTATGTTTAAAGAGAAACAAAGTCAAAAAGGATATGGGCTTCAAACCACTAACCTGCCAATGTCAAACCCAAAGCACCAACCACTACACCATTTGGACTGATGTAAGACTCTGCCTGAAAGTAAAGCTTATCAAGGGTCAAATTTGCCAGCTATTGCAGGGGAAGGGTATCTCAAAGCTGAGAATTGTCCTGTAAATACTGTTCCAGCCAGGTTCCATGAGATAAAAAAGTCCCTACTTGTCCCACACTTGCACTGCTGACTTTAAAAACAATACAAGTAGGTTCTTAGAGTTTGAGGCTCATTTCATTAAATCTTTCAAAGCAGGAAAATGTATTATGACGACTAAGAACAATGCTGTCAGATGAGGTTCTCCTGTGTTCAATGAGAAAAAAAAGATGGGGGCCGGGACTTCAAACCATCAACCTGCCTATCTCATGCTCAAAGCACTAGTCACTACAGTAGTTGGCCGATTTACCCTCCTCTGTGATAAATTATTCTGTCAATTGTAACATTTAGATTGAGGCCATGAATTTTTAGAATGTCTTTGTAAATATAGGTAAATGCTTCATGAGACATAGTGTTGCTTGTGAGCATGCATCAAACTTATTGTTTCTGGCTATATATAAATCCATACATGAGTTTTACGGGGGTAGAAGCGTGACAGCTAGGAAAAACAGATCCTGTCCCAAAATTACCTCCAACCCACTTTAAATATCATCCTGTCATGTGTAAAATGTAGTGTGTGTAGCCTTGACATTTTTCCATGTCTCTGTAAATATAAATACAAGCTATATGAGACAAATAGTGTCGCTTGTGAGCAGGCAACAAACTAATTGTGTTTCACTCTATGTGCATCCATGACAACTAAGAATGTTTCTTTCAGGGGAGGTTCCATTATGTTTAAAGAGAAACAAAGTCAAAAAGGATATGGGCTTCAAACCACCAACCTGCCAATGTCAAACACAAAGCACCAACCACTACACCATTTGGACTGATGTAAGACTCTGCCTGAAAGTAAAGCTTATCAAGGGTCAAATTTGCCAGCTATTGCATGGGAAGGGTATCTCAAAGCTGAGAATTGTCCTGTAACATACTGTTCCAGCCAGGTTCCATGAGATAGAAAGTCCCTACTTGTCCCACACTTGCACTGCTGACTTTAAAAACAATACAAGTAGGTTCTTAGAGTTTGAGGCTCATTTCATTAAATCTTTCAAAGCAGGAAAATGTATTATGACGACTAAGAACAATGCTGTCAGATGAGGTTCTCCTGTGTTCAATGAGAAAAAAAAGATGGGGGCCGGGACTTCAAACCATCAACTGCCTCTCTCAAGCTCAAAGCACAAGTCACTACAGTAGTTGGCCGATTTACCCTCCTCCCTGATAAATTATTCTGTCAAGTTAACATTTAGATTGTGGCCATGAAATTTTAGAATGTCTATGTAAATATAGGTAAATGCTTCATGAGACATAGTGTTGCTTGTGAGCATGCATCAAACTTATTGTTTCTGGCTATATATAAATCCATACATGAGTTTTACGGGGGTAGAAGCGTGACATGTAGGAAAAACAGATTCTGTCCCAAAATTACCTCCAACCCCCTTTAAATATTATCCTGTCATGTGTAAAATGTTGTGTTTGGCCTTGACATTTTTTGCATTCTCTGTGAATATAAATACTATATGAGACAAACAGTGTTGCTTGTGAGCATGCATCAAACTTATTGTTTCCGGCTATATATGCATCCATGTATACGTTTTACGGGGGTAGAAGCGTGACGGGTAGGAAAAACAGATTCTGTCCCAAAGTTACCTCCAACCCCCTTTAAATATCATCCTGTCATGTGTAAAATGTAGTGTGTGTAGCCTTGACATTTTTCCATGTCTCTGTAAATATAAATACAAGCTATATGAGACAAACAGTGTTGCTTGTGAGCAGGCAACAAACTAATTGTGTTTCACTCTATGTGCATCCATGACAACTAAGAATGTTTATTTCAGGGGAGGTTCCACTATGTTTAAAGAGAAACAAAGTCAAAAAGGATATGGGCTTCAAACCACCAACCTGCCAATGTCAAACCCAAAGCACCAACCACTACACCATTTGGACTAATGTAAGACTCTGCCTGAAAGTAAAGCTTATCAAGGGTAAAATTTGCCAGCTATTGCAGGGGAAGGGTATCTCAAAGCTGAGAATTGTCCTGTAACATACTGTTCCAGCCAGGTTCCATGAGATAGAAAGTCCCTACTTGTCCCACACTTGCACTGCTGACTTTAAAAACAATACAAGTAGGTTCTTAGAGTTTGAGGCTCATTTCATTAAATCTTTCAAAGCAGGAAAATGTATTATGACGACTAAGAACAATGCTGTCAGATGAGGTTCTCCTGTGTTCAATGAGAAAAAAAGATGGGGGCCGGGACTTCAAACCATCAACCTGCCTCTCTCAAGCTCAAAGCACAAGTCACTACAGTAGTTGGCCGATTTACCCTCCTCCTGATAAATTATTCTGTCAAGTGTAACATTTAGATTGTGGCCATGAAATTTTAGAATGTCTATGTAAATATAGGTAAATGCTTCATGAGACATAGTGTTGCTTGTGAGCATGCATCAAACGTATTGTTTCCGGCTATATATAAATCCATGCATGAGTTTTACGGGGGTAGAGCGTGACAGGTAGGAAAAACAGATCCTGTCCCAAAATTACCTCTCCACCCCATTTAAATATTATCCTGTCATGTGTAAATGTTTGTGTGGCCTTGACATTTTTTCATGTCTCTGTAATAT
>VCII01000993.1:0-31037 GCA_006030095.1 Triplophysa siluroides
ATTAATTAAAACCCAAAAATGTAAAAAATGTAATAAAGATCTGAAACAAGTATGACCCAGTTTGTTCTAAATGGTTTATTATCTATTCTTTGAAACATAAAATCTAATATGGTGGTGCTATTGGTGCTACCTCACACGTTCCGAAACCCGAGAACACTGTACCGAGACAGCAAAGCAGATTTTCAAGCAGGAACGATTATAAAAAAACGGTTACCAGATAAGGGGCTGTCGTTCTAATGAAGCCAAGAACAAAATGATTACTACAAATGTCAAAGAACCCTTATGATGCAATCGACAAGTTTGTGGAACTGTGGTGTAATAGCCCAATCAGGTTCTTGATCGCACACAGCCCTCCTCGTAAAGTAGAAAACATATGCTCAAATGTAAACTTTCAATAATGTTCTTATATTAAATTAGAACTACAAATAGTGAACTGTTGCGAAATTAAGTTAGGGCAGGGGAAAGAAAAAAATGAAGCAGATATGCAAATATAATGAATACGACGTCAAAAGTTAGGTAAAAGTCACTTTTGTTAGTAACTTACGAGCACTTCTGTAATTAAAAAATCTCACTTGTGTGTATTCTATGTGCTTTTACCTTTTGACGCAGGGTTCACACTTACCTTTTACACTGTCTTTCTTTGAAACGCTAACAATCCCATCACATCATAATTTGGTGCAGATTGTTTGGGTGCAAAAAGTGGTCTAAGGTTCGGGGAAAGAAAACAACTATTTTATCTTAGTTTTCAAAAAATAAGAAAAAGAGACAAAAGTCTGTGATTTACACAAGGCCGGGGTCATCCTGGAGAGCTGTGGGGTAACCGTTTGTACGAACGTCAAACACAGATCAGATTAGTGATAAAAATTGATTTCAAGGGCAAACATTTATAACAGTGTGAATGAGACAGTACGCAGTATTAATACTTGAGTACTGTAAACTTAAGTACAAACTTTATTGAGTATCTGGACTTACTTGAGTATAAACATTTTATCTGAGTACTTGATAAAGTAATACTTGTGACACTAATCACTACAATGTTGAACGACAAATATCCATACTTTTTAAGACTCCACTACAATTTATAACAGGTGATCCAAAAGTAGAAATTGATTTCTATGCACAGGGGTTTTACCTGAAATTTGCGCAATTTATGCGTGGCTTGTGACGATCTGCCACGGCCCTTTCACTGTTAAGCCAAAGTATTTCAGTTTATTCATCACGCTCCAAGAAAAAAAGCAGGTGTTCCGTCAAACTAATTGAATAGGGCCCATTTGAGACAGATTGATATTTAACTCCAATCTGGCAAACTCAAAATGGGATCGTCACGCCCACTAAAGCTCATGTAAGAACGAAGATAATAAAGCTGCCTACAAAAAAAAAAAGAACAAGAGAAAACCATTGAATAGCGCTCAACTAAAAGGCAAATATAACACATTAAGGAAAACAAAAGTGAAGGCAACTGTTAAAGTGTGGTGTAATCATCCCAAAATCTGGGTATACAATAAAAACAGTCACATTCGAGAACATGAAATCATGAAAATGCTGCGGCAAAAATACGGCTAACGTAAATAGAGCATCACACCAAAAGGGCACACTTGATGAGCATAAAGCGCGTGGGTGGTTACGGATCTGGAACTGTACTTCTATAATCATAATTACAACGAATTATGGAAATGATGATAGTTTTAATACAAACTGAAGAAGAACTATAAAGTTGAAGCTGTCCGTTAAATATAGAACATAAACCCTAACCCAAATCCAACATCAAAATTGTAGTAATGGGTACTTGTGTTCTACGTTGGGTATGGTGAAAATTGATTCTAGTTGGTGAGGTATAAAATAAAATCCTATTAGGAAAAAAAAAAGCACTACAAAAGAGGAATTTAATAAAAAAAATTGCTCCGCAGGATGATTATTTGACAAGTTGAAAAACCACCGGACAGTAAAAAGAAAGCAGCAAATTTAAACAAAAAAAATTTTCTGATATAATAGGAAACATACTCTAAAAAAGGTAATAACTTTTCGTAAAACCACAGCACTACAAACCATAGTTGTTTGTTCATTATACAGCTTAGTTTTCTGTTGGTAGTTAAAAAGTTATGGTAAAATAAAAAATCCAGCAAACACATGGCTTCTACACAGTTTACTATTTACCTAACCTTAACTACAAATACTAGGTAAAATATGATTGCTAAACTGGGTGAAGGGAAACATAAAAAATAAAAAAAAGACACTGCTACATACATTACCAAATAACTAGGCATATGGGGCTAATGAGAGATCATTGGCTCAATATAAGTATACCAGAGGAATTATGTAAAATAAAACAAGATATATGTGAGGCTTAAAACATATAAGCGGTTCACTTAAAGGATTATCCAACCAATCACTGCAAAATTTTGCCACAACCAATGACATTTCCATAGGCGAATTGAAAAATTAACATGAGAAAATAATCAATGGGGCAAATTTTTGGAGTAGAGGAAACAATACTCCAATTAATACACAAATGAAGTACTGTGAAGCGACTCGAATGGTATTCAGATAGGTTGCTTTAACAGAGGCATAAAGGAATATGAGACAATAAAAACAAATAACCACGACTGAATAAAGGACAACTTTCAAACAGTTTATACTAAATACTACTTGAAGAAATAAACTTTATAAAAGCCGTAACATAAAATCTGTAGCTTTAATCTTAAGTAAGATCTGACTTTACAACTTTTACACTTGTAGTGGAAAAAAGGTAATATAATTGAACACATTAGATATCTGTACTTTAAACACATAAGTAGGGAGAATTTGTTGTAGTTCGTCCACAAACAATGCATTTAATATTACCGGCCAGTAAAAAAAAAAAACACACATAACTTTGTCACGTAAGGCGAAACCGGGGCTGAATTTTATTTACACGACCACGTGTAAAACTTGGGGCCTGGTGTGACAAAATGTATGATGTCATAGCACCTATGTATTAAATATGCTCAAGTCTAGATCTAAATACGTGATTTATAAAAAACGCAGTATCACCAAACAAAAAATAATGGAACAAAGAAGGACTGACAGGACTGTGTTTGGTAACTACCTCGCGACCTCAAAAATGTAGATAAATAAAAAAAATTAGCTAAAACTAGCCTCACTAAATGGTCTAACATAATAACGCCAAAAAATGAAGTGCAAATCTAACAAGTGCTTTTGGGTACCATGTGTATGACATGGTAAGGGCGGAAAAGAAAAGTCATATATCCTACTGTAGTGCTTCATTACAGAGCGACAATCGCCAACTACTGGCCTGCATTCATAAACTTAGTTCTTAGTTGTTTTGTGAGACGGACCATTTTTAAACTTGTTGAATGTATGTGTAACATTAAGTAAAACGTGTACATTTTTGCTATATGTGACCATGGACGACAAAACCAATTTTTCAAAATTGAGATTTTTACATCATTTGAAAGCTAAGAAATAAGCTTTCTATTGATATATGGTTTGTTAGGATAGGACACTATCTGGCGGAACAACAACTGTTTACAAAACTGGAATCTGAGGGTGCAAAAAAATCAGAATATTGAGAAAATCGCCTTTGAAGTTGTTAATCAGGGGCACAGAAGCAGGCCATCCACTCACAAAAATATAGTTTTTATACATTTCTGGTAGTGAACTTATAAAATATCTTCATGGAACATGATCTTTTCTTAATATCCTAATGATTTTTGGCATAAAAAATCTGTAATTTTACCCATACCCTGTATTTTTGGCGATTACTAAAAATGCTCCTGTGCTACTTACGAGTGCTTTTGTTGTCCAGGGTCACATATTGTTTTTAAACATTTGTAAATGTTAAACATTTGTAAACGTACCCTTATGTTTTAACTTTTTAAATATTGCTCTTTTATTTGAGTGTTCAGCCACAGCAACTAAATTAAGCAAGCAGCTTATTACAGCCTATATTTACCTTTTAAAGGGAAAGTTCTCAAAAAAAAAATATCTGTCATAAATTACTCGCTCTGTAGTGGTTCCAAACCAGTATAAATGTCTGTGTTTGGTAGAACAAGAGAAAATATTTGGACGAATGCTTGTAACACACAGTTCTTGGACCCCATTTAATAGTAGGAAAAATTACAATGGTCCTCAAAATTGCCCCAAGAATTTTAGCTGTCATACATTATTAAAAATATCTACTAGTCAATGGGGTCCAAGAACAATAAGCATTTTTCCACTTTGTTCTTTAGAACAAAGAAATTTATAGTTAGTGAGTAAATGATGACAGAATGAATTGTTGGGTGAACTATCCCTTTAAGCGTAAGCACCATCCCCAGCGGCCTTTTTGAGCAGTTTTCCACTATGCAGATTGAAGAAGTTGCCTTTACACTTACGCATTCGCCGGCTACTTTGGATCTTTGGGCTGCTAACGCAAGATACTGATTTATGTTGTTTCTTCATGAATTTGGAGATTAAATGTTAAATTATAAGTATATTTTAAAACATTTTTTAATAATTATGAGTAATATTTGGGTTTGCATCCATAAAATAAAAATCTTGGTTTGTTTAACTTGTTAACATAATCTATAAACTTGCAAAGTTGCAATAACTAAATATATGTTACAGGTGTTTTGGTTCAGAGGTCTTAGATTTCACTTTAGAATCAAAATTCTGTCATCAATTACTCACCCTTGAGTAGTTCCAAAACTGCAAGACCTTATTTCATCTTCATATAATATTGATATGCTGTGTTTAGGCCTGATATGTTTCCTTGTCATTGAAATATGTGTTTTCAAACTTTTGAACATTTATATAAGCTTACAAGAGGTTACTGTACTTTTATTCTACTTTTCATGAAGTGTTTAAAGAAATCACATCTAAGAGTTATAGATGTTTTTAAATAACTTTACCAATATATGAAACATATTTACCCGTAATATCTATAACAAAATAAAGTCAGTGCACTGGAATTTCACATTCATTATAATAAAGAAGTTTAACTCTCACATACTTTACAGCAGATTGGAGGAAATTCTCCAGAGTTAAACAAGAAATCAAGAATCAAAGGACAGTGAGCATCAGCCGTCAGCAGTGAACACGAGCTCACAGGAGGTTACTGTATTTTTATATTATACTTTTCATGGTCTTTAGAGAAATGACATCATAGAGTAATAGGATATTTTTAGTTCAATTTAATATATGCATATTTTGTTCTAGATATAACGGTAAAATATAAAGTCAGTGAACTGGAATTTCACTTTCATTATAAAGAAGTTTAACTCTCACATACTTTACAGCAGAATGGAGGAAATTCTCCAGAGTTGAAACAAGAGAATCAAGAATCAAAGGACAGTGAGCATCAGACATCAGCAGTGAATACGAGCTCACAGGAGGTTTCTGATTTTATTATACTTTTCATGGTCTTTAGAGAAATGACATCATAGAGTAATAGGATATTTTTAGTTCAATTTACCAATATATGCAATATTTTGATATAGATAAAAAAATAAAGTCACTGACTGGAATTTCACATTCATTATAATAAAGAAGTTTAACTCTCACAACTTTACAGCAGAATGGAGGAAATTCTCTACAGTCGGATCAAGAGAATCAAGAATCAAAGGACATTCAGCATCTCAGCAGTGAATACGAGCTCACAGGAGGTTACTGTATTGTTATTATTTTTTCATGAAGTCTTTAGAGAAATGATCTTTTGGTTCTGCAGAAAAAAGAAAGTCATTCAGGTTGAGTTTGAGTAAATGATGATTTGATTAACATGTTACTGATGATCTTATTAAGTTCATGTTGACATTTTTCTCTGCAGGACAATAATATTAGTGTCAATCCACGGCCAAGTCAAGGTAGGTTTAAATACCTCTTCTGAAGTATAATCTGCAACAGGGATTCACAAACCTGATTTTGGACAAATGGACAACATTTTTACTTTTCATTTTTCTTTAAGGCGCTAGGGCTTTCTTTAATTCTTTTCCCTCAAGTACTTCTATTATTATTATTATTATCATTATCATTATCATTATCATTATCATATCATTATATTATATTATCATTATCATTATCATTATTATTATTATTATTATTATTATTATTATTATTATTATTATTATTATTATTATTATAATTATTAATTTAAGGTTTCTTTACATGCTCTAATAGCAGTTTTATAATTTGTAGCATATCATTTCACAAGCCTCCAGGGGGCACCAGACCTCACTTTGTAAATCCTAATCTTAAAACCTGTTCACACCGGGACGATAATCGCGCGCATTTATCGTCAACGTTTAACGCCTCGTGACTAAACAAAGGGCCCCATTGTGAGTGTGCACATCGACACGCAAATTGGCAGAAATAAAAGTGTATTATTTTCTTTAAACGCCTCAGGCTCCTTTTTTTTGGTTTGATGCTCTGCGTTAAAAACTGGCCGACCAATGAGATTGGCTCTTTTGTTCACGTGCCTGGAGCTGCTGTAGTTACAGTAAAACATGACTTGGTGGCGCTCAAGCTCAAAACGGTCTTGCCGTTTACACATTGATGAAGAGGAAGCAAGATGAATTCTTCTTCTGTGTGACAAGCGAGTGTCAGAAGCATAAAGTTGCACAGCACCATCTTGTGTACCGGGATATTCTGTTTTTCATTAAGCGCCATCTGTGTCAGGGAGTGAATTTGCACGTTCACTCGACTCATCGCCAGTGAAAATCGTTTGGGTATGAACGCCAAAAACCTCTTGAAAAACGATGGCGATAAGCGCGTGCGATTATAGTCCCGGTGTGTACGAGCTCTTAGTTCAGTAAATGAACATTTTTCAGCTTGTTGTAGAATTCTCATTCGTTATTTTTATGTTTTCTCTGCTAAAATACACAGAACATGTTTGATCTTATATCTGTGTACTGGTTTAAAAGACAAAATTGGGTATTTATATAATCACATTTTATAAGGAACACAAAATTGAATTGTTGTAGAGTAACATGTGCTATTGCCTGGGCAGTTTAATCTTAATACTTCACAAGTTCACATTAACATGTAATGAGAAAAGATCAATGATAAGAGAATATTTGGCATGATGTCCAAGGAGAGGGCTTTGTGGAAACTTTTTGGAATTGTGCCCATGTTGCATCTTTTTTGAGCATAATAATGTCTGAAGTCCCATGTAGCAACTTGTTAACACTTTTCTAAGACAAACTGAAGCATGAGTAAAGTATTATTGATGTGTTTTACGTAAACATTTATTATTATTATCTTCAGCAGTGGGCCTGTGTTAACCGCATCCCTTTCATGCACCACATATTTCACACATTTAACCAAAAACCCATTTAAATTCCCACTGACTTTGGGAAGAAGGAAATAAGTAAACTTTCCAAATTGAACACAAAAGCTGTTAGTCTCGAGTTATGTGTCTAACGTAGAGAACATTCTTTAGCATTTTTAAGTTGGCATTGTAATTTTAACTGTAAGCAATAAAAAAACTGTAATAGTGATAACAGGATTTAAATCTTCGTTTTTGTTTGTTTTCATAAAACTTCATTTTAACTTAATAAAATATTATGATGTTTTATTTGATCCATTTTTGTACTCATGACTGTTTTACTTTAATTCATTTCCAGGGCGACTCAAATTGTTCTCAATTTTGGCTGGAAAAACAAACAACTTACACAAGAAGTTTATTGACACTCTGATAAACCAAATTCAAGATCTGAAGAACGGTCAAACAGTGGATGAGAGTGACATTGTTTTGGTTTTCTGTCCGATTGTTTCTCGAGCTGGAACTGACATTGAGGCAGCAATGAAAATAATCAATTTCTCTACAGGTTGTCACAAATCACAATTATTTCCCAAAATGTAAAAAAATTGAATATTCTGAAACATGGTGACACTTTTCTAAGGATTTAATTTCTTTGAACAGAATCTAAGATGGTGGTGCTAGTGGTGCTACATCACACGTTTGACCCAGAGAAAACTGTACCAGACAGCAGCGGATGTGTCAACAGGACAGATATACTGACAGTGGACTGTCTGTTCTTAAGACACAGGATTACTGGACTGTCAGAGGAATGATGATGCAATCGACAAAGTTGTGAACTGGTTAATACATCAGGTATTTAACAAGCCACACATTGTAAAAACTGCCTAAAATGTATAATTTAAAGAAAGTTATTGTTTACTAATAGTGAATGTTGCCATTATTTTGCAGGCGGAGATGAAAGGTATCAAAGTATGTCGACGGCAAGGTAGGTTAAAGTCACTTTTGTTGTAAATTACAACTTCTGTAAAAAATACATTTGTGTTCTTGTGATTTTACCTTTTGAGCAGTTACACACTTATAACTTTTAAACTGTCTTTATTTGAAACAGAACAATCATCATCTTTTTCATGGTTGCCTGGTCAATCTAAGGTGAGATAAAAACTGTTTTCTTAAAGTTTAAATAAGAAAATGCAAAATCGGTTTTACTAAACATAATCCTAGAGAGCTGTGTAACAGTTGTAAAGAACTCAAAAACAATAGATGGATTGTTTAAGGTGACATTTATATGACAACAGTTTAAACAAAACAAAAACTTTTGCACTTTTGCACTGGCTGTTTATTTACATGACCACGGTGTCTTGGGCCTGTGAAAATTGGTGATGTCATGCCCATATGTATTATATGTTCAGTCTATAAGTATGTACGAGTATAACCAAAACAATAATGGTGGACTACAGGACTGTGTTTGTACTACTCAACCTAAAGTGTAGATTTACTGCATCACTATGTCTAATGCTGACTAAGGTATTCTTGCAGTTCTTTTGGGTAAACCTGTGTATGCATGTGCGGTCATATATCCTACTGTAGTGCTTCATTACAGAGCGACATCGCCAACTACTGGCCTGCATTCATAAAACTTAGTTCTTAGTTGTTTTTGTGAAGACGGACCATTTTTAAACTGTTGTTGAATGTATGTGTAACGTTAAGTAAATCGTGCACATTTTTGCTATTTTGTTTCGTCTAAACGTACCCTAATGTTTAACTTTTTAATTATTAAAACTGAAGTACATCTTCATTGTTTAAATACTTTTTTACTATCTGAGGTAAAGATGCAGAGACAAACAAAGTGAAGTATTCATTCGTAGGTTGAATTGAATGTAGAGTTTTTGACAATATTGTGCTATTAAACATTTCTCTTTTTATTTGAGTGTTCAGCCACAGCAACTAAATTAAGCAAGCAGCTTATTACAGCCTATATTTACCTTTTAAAGGGAAAGTTCTCAAAAAAAAAAAAAATCTGTCATAAATGACTCACTCTGTAGTGGTTCCAAACCAGTATAAATGTCTGTGTTTGGTTGAACAAAGAGAAAAATATTTGGACGAATGCTTGTAACACACAGTTCTTGGACCCCATTTAATAGTAGGAAAAATTACAATGGTCCTCAAAATTGCCCCAAGAATTTTAGCTGTCCTACATTATTAAAAATATCTACTAGTCAATGGGGTCCAAGAACAATAAGCATTTTTCCACTTTGTTCTTTAGAACAAAGAAATTTATAGTTAGTGAGTAAATGATGACAGAATTGAAATTGTTGGGTGAACTATCCCTTTAAGCGTAAGCACCATCCCAGCGGCCTTTTTGAGCAGTTTTCCACTATGCAGATTGAAGAAGTTGCCTTTACACTTACGCATTCGCCGGCTACTTTGGATCTTTGGGCTGCTAACGCAAGATACTGGATTTATGTTGTTTCTTCATTAATTTGGAGATTAAATGTTAAATTATAAGTATATTTTAAAACATTTTTTTTATAATTATGAGAAATATTTGGGGTTTGCATCCATAAAATAAAAATCTTGGTTTGTTTAACTTGTTAACATAATCTATAAACTTGCAAAGTTGCAATAAACTAAATATATGTTACAGCGTGTTTATGGTTCAGAGGTCTTAGATTTCACTTTAGAATCAAAATTCTGTCATCAATTACTCACCCTTGAGTCGTTCCAAAACTGCAAGACCTTATTTCATCTTCATATAATATTGATATGCTGTGTTTAGGCCTGATATGTTTCCTTGTCATTGAAAATATGTGTTTTCAAACTTTTGAACAATTTATATAAGCTTACAAGAGGTTACTGTACTTTTATTCTACTTTTCATGAAGTGTTTAAAGAAATCACATCTAAGAGTTATAGATGTTTTTAAATAACTTTACCAATATATGAAACATATTTACCCGTAATATCTATAACAAAATAAAGTCAGTGAACTGGAATTTCATATTCATTATAATAGAGTTTAACTCTCACATACTTTACAGCAGAATGGAGGAAATTCTCCAGAGTTGAAACAAGAGAATCAAGAATCAAAGGACAGTGAGCATCAGCCGTCAGCAGTGAACACGAGCTCACAGGAGGTTACTGTATTTTTATTATTCTTTTCATGAAGTCTTTAGAGAAATGACATCATAGAGTAATAGAATATTTTTAGTTCAATTTACCAATATATGCAATATTTTGTTCTAGATATAACGGTAAAATATAAAGTCAGTGAACTGGAATTTCACTTTCATTATAATAAAGAAGTTTAACTCTCACATACTTTACAGCAGAATGAAGAAAATTCTCTACAGTCGGATCAAGAGAATCAAGAATCAAAGGACAGTGAGCATCAGCCGTCAGCAGTGAATACGAGCTCACAGGAGGTTACTGTATTTTTATTATTCTTTTCATGAAATTTTTAGAGAAATGATCTTTTGTGTTCTGCAGAAAAAAGAAAGTCATTCAGGTTGAGTTTGAGTAAATGATGATTTGATTAACATGTTACTGATGATCTTATTAAGTTCATGTTGACATTTTTCTCTGCAGGACAATAATATTAGTGTCAATCCACGGCCAAGTCAAGGTAGGTTTAAATACCTCTTCTGAAGTATAATCTGCAACAGGGTTTCACAAACCTGATTTTGGACAAATGGACAACATTTTTACTTTTCATGTTTTCTTTAAGGCGCTAGGCTTTCTTTAATTCTTTTCCCTCAAGTACTTCTATTATTATTATTATTATCATTATCATTATCATTATCATTATCATTATCATTATTATTATTATTATTATTATTATTATTATTATTATTATTATTATTATTATTATTATTATTATTATTATTATATTATAATTATTAATTTAAGGTTTTTTTTACATGCTCTAATAGCAGTTTTATAATTTGTAGCATATCATTTCACAAGCCTCCAGGGGGCACCAGACCTCACTTTGTAAATCCTAATCTTAAAACCTGTTTCACACCGGGACGATAATCGCGCGCATTTATCGTCAACGTTTAACGCCTCGTGACTAAACAAAGGGCCCCATTGTGAGTGTGCACATCGACACGCAAATTGGCAGAAATAAAAGTGTATTATTTTCTTTAAACGCCTCAGGCTCCTTTTTTTTGGTTTGATGCTCTGCGTTAAAAACTGGCCGACCAATGAGATTGGCTCTTTTGTTCACGTGCCTGGAGCTGCTGTAGTTACAGTAAAACATGACTTGGTGGCGCTCAAGCTCAAAACGGTCTTGCCGTTTACACATTGATGAAGAGGCAAGATGAATTCTTCTTCTGTGTGACAAGCGAGTGTCAGAAGCATAAAGTTGCACAGCACCATCTTGTGTACCGGGATATTCTGTTTTTCATTAAGCGCCATCTGTGTCAGGGAGTGAATTTGCACGTTCACTCGACTCATCGCCAGTGAAAATCGTTTGGGTATGAACGCCAAAAACCTCTTGAAAAACGATGGCGATAAGCGCGTGCGATTATAGTCCCGGTGTGTACGAGCTCTTAGTTCAGTAAATGAACATTTTTCAGCTTGTTGTAGAATTCTCATTCGTTATTTTTATGTTTTCTCTGCTAAAATACACAGAACATGTTTGATCTTATATCTGTGTACTGGTTTAAAAGACAAAATTGGGTATTTATATAATCACATTTTATAAGGAACACAAATTGAATTGTTGTAGAGTAACATGTGCTATTGCCTGGGCAGTTTTAATCTTAATACTTCACAAGTTCACATTAACATGTAATGAGAAAAGATCAATGATAAGAGAATATTTGGCATGATGTCCAAGGAGAGGGCTTTGTGGAAACTTTTTGGAATTGTGCCCATGTTGCATCTTTTTTGAGCATAATAATGTCTGAAGTCCCATGTAGCAACTTGTTAACACACTTTTCTAAGACAAACTGAAGCATGAGTAAAGTATTATTGATGTGTTTTACGTAAACATTTATTATTATTATCTTCAGCAGTGGGCCTGTGTTAACCGCATCCCTTTCATGCACCACATATTTCACACATTTAACCAAAAACCCATTTAAATTCCCACTGACTTTGGGAAGAAGGAAATAAGTAAACTTTCCAAATTGAACACAAAAGCTGTTAGTCTCGAGTTATGTGTCTAACGTAGAGAACATTCTTTAGCATTTTTAAGTTGGCATTGTAATTTTAACTGTAAGCAATAAAAAAACTGTAATAGTGATAACAGGATTTAAATCTTCGTTTTTGTTTGTTTTCATAAAACTTCATTTTAACTTAATAAAATATTATGATGTTTTATTTGATCCATTTTTGTACTCATGACTGTTTTACTTTAATTCATTTCCAGGGCGACTCAAATTGTTCTCAATTTTGGCTGGAAAAACAAACAACTTACACAAGAAGTTTATTGACACTCTGATAAACCAAATTCAAGATCTGAAGAACGGTCAAACAGTGGATGAGAGTGACATTGTTTTGGTTTTCTGTCCGATTGTTTCTCGAGCTGGAACTGACATTGAGGCAGCAATGAAAATAATCAATTTCTCTACAGGTTGTCACAAATCACAATTATTTCCCAAAATGTAAAATAAAGAATACTCTGAAACAATGTGACACTTTTCTAAAGGATTTAATTTCTTTGAACAGAATCTAAGATGGTGGTGCTAGTGGTGCTACATCACACGTTTGACCCAGAGAAAACTGTACCAGACAGCAGCGGATGTGTCAACAGGACAGATATACTGACAGTGGACTGTCTGTTCTTTAAAGACACAGGATTACTGGACTGTCAGAGGAATGATGATGCAATCGACAAAGTTGTGAACTGGTTAATACATCAGGTATTTAACAAGCCACACATTGTAAAAACTGCCTAAAATGTATAATTTAAAGAAAGTTATTGTTTACTAATAGTGAATGTTGCCATTATTTTGCAGGCGGAGATGAAAGGTATCAAAGTATGTCGACGGCAAGGTAGGTTAAAGTCACTTTTGTTGTAAATTACAACTTCTGTAAAAAATACATTTGTGTTCTTGTGATTTTACCTTTTGAGCAGTTACACACTTATAACTTTTAAACTGTCTTTATTTGAAACAGAACAATCATCATCTTTTTGGTCATGGTTGCCTGGTCAATCTAAGGTGAGATAAAAACACTGTTTTCTTAAAGTTTAAATAAGAAAATGCAAAATCGGTTTTACTAAACATAATCCTAGAGAGCTGTGTAACAGTTGTAAAGAACTCAAAAACAATAGATGGATTGTTTAAGGTGACATTTATATGACAACAGTTTAAACAAAACAAAAACTTTTGCACTTTTGCACTGGCTGTTTATTTACATGACCACGGTGTCTTGGGCCTGTGAAAATTGGTGATGTCATGCCCATATGTATTATATGTTCAGTCTATAAGTATGTACGAGTATAACCAAAACAATAATGGTGGACTACAGGACTGTGTTTGTACTACTCAACCTAAAGTGTAGATTTACTGCATCACTATGTCTAATGCTGACTAAGGTATTCTTGCAGTTCTTTTGGGTAAACCTGTGTATGCATGTGCGGTCATATATCCTACTGTAGTGCTTCATTACAGAGCGACATCGCCAACTACTGGCCTGCATTCATAAAACTTAGTTCTTAGTTGTTTTTGTGAAGACGGACCATTTTTAAACTGTTGTTGAATGTATGTGTAACGTTAAGTAAATCGTGCACATTTTTGCTATTTTGTTTTCGTCTAAACGTACCCTAATGTTTAACTTTTTAATTATTAAAACTGAAGTACATCTTCATTGTTTAAATACTTTTTTACTATCTGAGGTAAAGATGCAGAGACAAACAAAGTGAAGTATTCATTCGTAGGTTGAATTGAATGTAGAGTTTTTGACAATATTGTGCTATTAAACATTTCTCTTTTTATTTGAGTGTTCAGCCACAGCAACTAAATTAAGCAAGCAGCTTATTACAGCCTATATTTACCTTTTAAAGGGAAAGTTCTCAAAAAAAAAAAAATCTGTCATAAATGACTCACTCTGTAGTGGTTCCAAACCAGTATAAATGTCTGTGTTTGGTTGAACAAAGAGAAAAATATTTGGACGAATGCTTGTAACACACAGTTCTTGGACCCCATTTAATAGTAGGAAAAATTTCAATGGTCCTCAAAATTGCCCCAAGAATTTTAGCTGTCCTACATTATTAAAAATATCTACTAGTCAATGGGGTCCAAGAACAATAAGCATTTTTCCACTTTGTTCTTTAGAACAAAGAAATTTATAGTTAGTGAGTAAATGATGACAGAATTGAAATTGTTGGGTGAACTATCCCTTTAAGCGTAAGCACCATCCCAGCGGCCTTTTTGAGCAGTTTTCCACTATGCAGATTGAAGAAGTTGCCTTTACACTTACGCATTCGCCGGCTACTTTGGATCTTTGGGCTGCTAACGCAAGATACTGGATTTATGTTGTTTCTTCATTAATTTGGAGATTAAATGTTAAATTATTATAGTATATTTTAAAACATTTTTTTTATAATTATGAGAAATATTTGGGGTTTGCATCCATAAAATAAAAATCTTGGTTTTGTTTAACTTGTTAACATAATCTATAAACTTGCAAAGTTGCAATAAACTAAATATATGTTACAGCGTGTTTATGGTTCAGAGGTCTTAGATTTCACTTTAGAATCAAAATTCTGTCATCAATTACTCACCCTTCAGTCGTTCCAAAACTGCAAGACCTTATTTCATCTTCATATAATATTGATATGCTGTGTTTAGGCCTGATATGTTTCCTTGTCATTGAAAATATGTGTTTTCAAACTTTTGAACAATTTATATAAGCTTACAAGAGGTAACTGTACTTTTATACTACTTCTCATGAAGTGTTTAAAGAAATCACATCTAAGAGTTATAGATGTTTTTAAATAACTTTACCAATATATGAAATATATTTAACCGCAATATCTATAACAAAATAAAGTCAGTGAACTGGAATTTCATATTCATTATAATAGAGTTTAACTCTCACATACTTTACAGCAGAATGAAGGAAATTCTCTACAGTCGGATCAAGCGAATCAAGAATCAAGGACAGTGAGCATCAGCCATCAGCAGTGAATACGAGCTCACAGGAGGTTACTGTATTTTTATTATTCTTTTCATGAAGTCTTTAGAGAAATTACATCATAGAGTAATAGGATATTTTTAGTTCAATTTACCAATATATGCAATATTTTGATATAGATATACAGTAAAATATAAAGTCAGTAAACTGGAATTTCACATTCATTATAATAAAGAAGTTTAACTCTCACATACTTTACAGCAGAATGGAGGATCCATTTATAATAATTTTACAAATATTTACAAATCCATTTAAAATAATTTTACAAATATATGAAATATATTTAACCGTAATATCTATAACAAAATAAAGTCTGTGAACTGGAATTTCACTTTCATTATGATAGAGACAGAGAGTTTGGTCATCTTTAAGGGATTAGGGAGGAATGGTTAAGCATTCAAAAACTGTAAATATTTGTACACAAGCTTATCTGAAATAAGCTGTATGATGATGTTTGCAGAGTGACACATTTTGTCACATTTATTCAAACAAAATAATTTTTTTTCTCTAGGGAAATAAACAGGGATTTTTAACTGATAGTAGGTTATTACATTTCTTCAATAAAGCTTGATATGGATTCTGTATTGTATGACTTCCTTGAAGAAATTAAAAGCAACTCAAATGTATTAAAATGATAAAGTCAGTATATTGATTTAAAAATATAATTTTATATGTAATTATTGATTATACAATACGATTCATATTTTAATTCTGAATTTCTGAATTCAGTCAATCCCAGTGTTAGGAGTTCTTTTAATTTAAACTTTTATAACACTGGTAAATGCTATGTTGTTGTTAAACATGTTAGACTGAAGTATACTCATGAGTTCTATTTTCTCTGTCAGGTTTTTCCCCAGATGCAGCAGATGGGATCCAGTTCCTCTAGTCCATCCGACTGGAGACACAAACACTCCAGTTTGGAGGAGTGGACATTAATATAACTATTAATTGATCAGATTTCTCAATACTCTGCTTTGATTTAGTTTGTAAACTTGTATATTGTTTTATACCCAACAAACAAATATACAGTAAGACAAAAACACAAGTACTGTCTAGCCAGTTATAACAGTATTAACCCCTTCAGTGTGATAGCAAACTCTTCTGTTCTGCACCGGTGTCCTGATCAACCTCTGTCAGGTTTACTGTATGTTAAAGAAACAAGCGGCTCAATACATTAACCCTTACATATTTCACTGAGATATTGTGAAATGGTTAGGGATATTATAAAGTCTTTGGTGATATGTAAATGTTTAAGTGTTGTTCAAGAAGAAAGCTCAAGAGGTATTTGTGGCTCTTAGTGATGAACAAGCTAGACAGTACGACGTTGTTAAAAGTGTAATCTTGCATGCTTATGAATTGGTACCGGAAGCTTATAGACAAAGATTTAGAAATGCAAGGAAATGGGAACAACAGACATTAGAGTTTGCCCGAGAGAAAGAGGGATTGTTTGACAGATGGTGCACTTCACAAAAAGTAGAGTCTAAAGA
The DNA here is from genome assembly GCA_006030095.1 of Triplophysa siluroides. Taxonomy (NCBI): domain Eukaryota; kingdom Metazoa; phylum Chordata; class Actinopteri; order Cypriniformes; family Nemacheilidae; genus Triplophysa; species Triplophysa siluroides. Next base: position 16,869 of record VCII01000993.1, read on the forward strand.
AGATTTAAAACAACTTATTCTTTTAGAAGACTTTAAAAATGGTCTCCCTGAAGCTGTAACTGTTTATTTGAATGAACAAAAAGCGAAACGACTGGATGAGGCTGCTGTGTTGGCTGAGGAATATGTGTTAACTCATAAACGAGTTTCTGAACGTTGTGTTAATTATGAGAAAAATAGAAATTTCTCTCATAAAAATAGACAACCTAATTTTGGTGACACTAACCCTATACGATCTCTTCCATTAGTTAATTCCAATCGCTCGGTTACAGATAAGGTGGATATTATTTGTTTTTATTGTAAGAAAGTGGGGCACAAGGTGTCGGACTGTCCAAAACTTAATAAAAAGGGGAAGTCTACTAAATTTGTTGGCTTAATTACTTGTGATAATCGATTGTCTGGCAGCAAAAATGAGGAAAAACGTAACTGTTTGCCATGGATTACGTCATCAGATATTAAAAATGGTAATGAAATGAGTTATACTCCCTTTATCACAGATGGGTTTGTGTCATTCCCAGATCAACAATCTACAGTACCCGTTCGGATACTTAGGGATACAGGGGCTGCTCAGTCTTTTATAATGGCTGGCGTGTTGCCACTTTCAAGCGAAACGGCTACGGGAAGACATGTACTGGTTCGTGGGCTTGAGATGATTCCTGTTTCAGTACCATTACATAAACTTGATCTTGCATCCAAATTAGTTACCGGTGAGGTGATTGTAGGAGTGCGTCCATTTCTCCCAGTGCCTGGAGTTACATTCATACTGGGGAACGATTTGGCGGGAGGTAAAGTGTGGGGTAGCGCTGATGTTGTGTCTCCACCTATAATGGTCGATGTACCTGAGGTCCCACAAAAACCTGACACGAATGTGGGGGAAAATCTGAATGTTCCCAGCATGTGCAGTTACACGGGCGATGGTAAAACAACAAGAATGCAGGGATGGTTCAGATTTTCTGTCCATAGCAGACACCTTTATGACTATACCTGAAGTTGATGAGACAGGATCAAATAATGCTTCTGATTATTCTCTACAAATAGAGGAAGTTTCTATTTCTTCTGCCGATTCCGTGAGAGTGGAAGATGACCACAAAGAAATTAATTCTGAAGTGATTAATGGGGATGTAAGTCCAATAACATTGAAAGATGAGATAAATGTTTGTTCGTTGACAAAATTGTTCAAGATTTCTCGTGATGAGTTGATAATCGAACAAAGTTCTGACCCTTCGTTTTTTTTACAATAGCTCAGTCTAAAGAAACTCCTGAGGTGGAGTCCTCGGGCTATATACTGAGTGAAGGTTTGTTATGTCGACAGTGGGTATCAAACAGGGACTCTTTTGTTAACCCTGTGTTGCAGATTGTAGTACCAACTAAGTTTAGAAAAGCAGTATTGGAATTGGCTCATAATGGTATAGCGGGACATACTGGTGTGCGGAAAACTCATGACCGGATAATACGTCGTTTTTTTGGCCAAAGTTAAAGAAAGATGTTTCGTCCTATATAAAAACTTGCCATACATGTCAGATGACAGGTAAGCCCAACTAGATGATTCCAGTTGCTCCATTGCAACCTTTTCCTGTTCTAGCAAATCCTTTTGAGCATTTGATCATTGACTGTGTGGGTACTTTACCTCGTTCAAAAGCTGGACATGGGTTTTTACTAACTGTTATGTGTCAATCTACTCGTTACCCCTCGGCATATCCTTTAAGGTCAATCACAACTAAATCTGTCTTAAAGACTCTTTCAAACTTAATGTCTATTTTTGGGATCCCTAGGGTAGTTCAAAGTGATCAAGGCTCAAATTTCATGTCCAAACAATTTGCAAAAGCATTACAACAACTTCAAACTAAACACAATATATCCAGTGCTTATCATCCTCAAAGTCAGGGAGCCCTTGAACGTTTCCATCAGACATTAAAGTCTCTTATGCGCTCTTATTGTGTAGAGCTTGGCTCAGATTGGGAAGAGGGTCTTCCCTGGTTGTTACTAGCAATTAGGGAGGTTGTTCAGGAGAACACTAGATTTAGTCCAAATGAATTGATTTTTGGACATGTTGTCAGGGGACCAACAGCTGTTTTGGCAGATGAATGGAATACAATGAAAACATCAGAGAATGTTTTAGACTATGTCAGTGGTTCCCTTTCTGTCGGTCTCTCGACGTTGTGTCGAAGACGACAGATGGGGTTCGCCCTTGAGAACCAATCAACTCTGACTACTATAGAAAAGGCCAATGAAATTTGGCGAATGAAATTTGCATGCCGGGCTCCGCCCCCGGATGTCCGGTATAAAAGGAAGCCGGCGTGCAGCATTCACTCATCTTTTGTTCTGAAGCCTGAGAGCCTCTCTTTCGTGTTCCCTTTCCAGACAAGTGTCGAAGATGTAGTGGGACCCACAATCTCCATTACCCCCTTCCAAGGTCAAGTTTTCCCTTACTTGATACCCCTGGGCCCTCTGCTTGTTATTCTTTCAGTAAAAGTTATCTTTTTTTCAACGTTATTGCATCAAAGTTCTTCAATTTTTTCACTTTTTGTTTAACAGTTGCACTTGACATCACTCAACCATGATAGAAAAACAACCACAACAAAATGCCTCCCAGATTTTCCACCCGTTTCTGTGATGTACAAGAGTTGACTACATCAACAGAAAAAAAACTCATAAATCGCTACCACTGTCTGTAGCTATTAGTGCCTTGATAGAAAAAGGACATTAATTTGTGTTAAATGATTTTTTTTTACTATGTAAAATCCCTTATGTGAATGGATAAGTGATTATATGATATTATAAGGTTGTAAAAACTTTTATACCTTCTCTCTACTGACAGTTGTAAGTGTTGTGTTCCTAATTGCCCATGGAATTTCTTTTTCTTTTATTGACTTTTGGGTAGGTTTTTGGAATTATAGGATATTATAGAGGTTTTTGTAAAAACTTTGCCTCCGTTATGGTGTCTCTTACTGACCTTCTTAGTGTAAAAATACCTTTTGTATGGACAGATAAGTGCCAGAGGCATTTGAAAATGCAAAAATGTTACTTGCTACAGCTCCTGTACTTTTGGCTCCCAACTTTGATATCCTTTAGAGTTGCAGTGGACGCCAGTGAGAGTGGGGCTGGTGCTGTTTTAATGCAGATAAGCTCAGATGACATAGAACACCCAGTTTGTTATTTTTCAAGGAAGTTTAATCGACATCAGCGGGCTTACTCTACTATTGAGAGGGAGGCGCTTGCTCTTATTCTTGCTGTCCAACACTTTGAGGTATATCTGGGGTCATCTACCAGCCCCATACTTGTATATACGGATCATAATCCTTTGGTGTTTATTAATAAGATGCGGAATCAAAGTCAACGCATTATGCGTTGGAGTTTGATTCTTCAACAATATCCATTGGATATTAAACATATAAGGGGAAAAGATAACATTATTGCAGATGCTTTGTCCCGTGTCTATTTGGGATTTGTTTTTCTACTCTTGTTTCATAGGGCCCAGGAGGAAGAGGAGGAACCTGAACCCCTCAGAAATTGTTTTTTTTTCTTTTCCATATATATGTATACGTTTTGGTGTGAAGGTTTTCTATGGTGAAAACCTTCTTTTTAGGTAGGGAGGTGTTACGACCCCCCCCCTCTGCCTACCTTAGGTTTTTTCTTTTCTCGCCAGTGCACGGGCAGGATTGGAATTAAGTGACTTGATTGAACAATTAGTTGCACCTGAGTTTTGGATGTGGGAATACCGTTTGTCGAAATAAAGTGTGGAGTAGCTCTCTTTGGGAGAGGACGTTTTATCTGCCCTCTCAGATATTTTTATTTTCTTTAATGTTATATGTTTTGGTGGTCTTCAACATGTCTAGTTTATTTTCTATTATATGAGAAAGTCTGTTTCTTTTGTTTCCCCTAGCTGAGTTAAATTACATTTCCTTTTTGCTTTATACATTTTAATAAATTAAATTTTGTTAAAAATGTATTGTTGTTTTCTGACTCCTTCTTTATGTTGTGGTTTGAGTAACGAGCTAAGCCGTAACAGTGTACACGTGTGCAAATAAGTAATAGCCTCATTAACAATTATTAAAAAGGTGAAGATAATGCCTAAAATAAAAACTAACAGTAATGCATGTAATGACAAATAAAAGTATTAAGATTAATCATCTTACTTATAGATATGTTCTAATGGACACAGTTCAATGACAAAATAAAGAAATAACCCCTATAGGAATAAATGAAATGTCTGCAACATATGTGCTTTGTGTCGTTCCCTTATCTTTTGTGTTATGTATTGATAAACTGTCAGCTACTGTACCTCTTTTTGGCTGATAACTAAGTTGAAACAATACTGATCATTACAAATAAAGGTGTTGTAAAAGTATCTTTTGCTTCCCTGAGTTTTCATCTACTTTTATTTAGATGAAAAATATGTTTCGTTTATGTGAATATTAAACAGGCACACTGTGAACACAAAGTGGAGACACAAGATTCTTGAAGTATCAGAGGATTTATAATGTAATGGACAAATGGTTACAGTGATTTTCCCAAGCAAAATGTGTTCCTCAACATCTTTTGTTAGTGCTGGAACAACATTCCAGCCAAAGAAGATTTCCATAAACCAAACCAATTTACCCCATTCAAACCAGAAGTAGAGAATTAAGAGATTGAAGAGAATCATATATAACCCAACCTAACATTGTGTCATGGTTCCGCCATCATGTCATGTCTATTATTGGTCTTGGGGCGGAGCCACGACATAGACTTAGGTTTTGTGTGAGAAAGACGTGGCTTTGTTTATATATTGGCTTGCCATGTGCTTTCTGGTGTCTCGTCTGTGTTCCCGCCCTTTTCGTCTCGTCAGCTTTCCCTTAGTGTTTGATCTCTGTCACCTGGTCCTCATTAATTATCCTTTGTCTGTCTCCCTATTTAATGCCCTTGTGTTTGCTGTGCTTGTTTGTTGTGTGTATCATGCCGTGCCGTGCCGTGCCGTGCCGTGCCGTGCCGTGCCGTGCCGTGCCGTGCCGTGCCGTGCCGTGCCGTGCCGTGCCGTGCCGTGCCGTGCCGTGGTTTTTATGACGCTGTGTCGTCAGTTTTGGTTTCGTTTTTGCCCCATTGTGGGAAGTGTTTTTCCTTGTTTTGTTATTGAACCGTGTGAGTGTTTTTCCCCGTTGAGGGTATTTCTTTTGTCCTTTAAATAAAGTTTTTGTTATTCCCGTCTGCACCGCTGCCTGCGCTTAGGTTCTTCTTCCATTACCTGTGACACATTGACTTCTGTACAATCTGATTGATGAATACTGTAGAAAACTGTTCCGGGATAATGATGTTCAACCAAGAACATGTCATGCTTAAAGAAATCCTGTTCAGGGTAAAGTATATTTCTCAGTTCAAATGTCTTTAAGTGGAAAAAATGTCAAAAAAGAATCAGTCTTTAGTTACAAAGCAGCAAGCACAATTTTTTAAAGCATGAAAAATGTCAAATAAAGGAATTTATCCAACAGGATGAATCTATAAACAAAGATCTCCACACAGTAGCTTTTGTAAAGACCCACAAGTCCAACTCACACTATTATAAAGCTGGAGGTCATTCTGCACTAAAAAACAAAAGTGAAAGTATGTTTAAAAGAGATCACGTCATCATGACTGGTTTTTACAGCTCGTGTCGGATGTGGTGCACACAGCAAGTCTCCGCATTTAGAAACAGTTCATTTGTTCTTTGATCAAAGTGAAACATTGAACCATTTTAATACACTAGTGTGAGATTTCAGCTGAAGCACGAGATTTGAAGAGGAAAGGTAAGTGAATTTCATGCAAATTGGAAAACTCTGGTCGACAGATGAATATGTCTGGTGTGTGCAGGGTGAAGTCAAACGACTGAAGGGCTTTGTATTGTTTTGGCGCAGAATTTGCTTTATTTAGTTTATTTCGGTGACGTGTCGTCATGAAAGCCTCTAGCAATCCAGGTTTTAATGGCTTCTTGGGTTGAGAATCTGTTTTTGTAATGTAGGAATATTTTGTGAAAAATTTGTGCATGTGCCTAAGTCGTTGGTTTTTATTACTTTCGCTTTCTATCCTTTAAATTAAAAGCAATTCAAACCAGCATGCTTTTAATCATCAAATGTTATAACTGACAGGAAAGTGAAAGCCCAAGTAAATTATAACATCTATACAATTAAAATAAACTGATTACAATAGAGCTTTAATCGCTTTGAGGCTTCATATTGATGGGTCAGGACATAACAGCAGAGGAAAAATGTTTTGTATTGCCGGTAGGGAACAAAATACGTATCTTGGCTCCATCTGTTGGTTATTTTGGGAATAACAGGGGTGGCCTCTCTTGACAACTTGTAGTACAGAACATTGTAAATGTTTCTAACGTTATAAAAGCTTTGTAAAAACAGAAGCTCAATTTAATTCAAACATGCTCTATTGAAATAATGTCAGTTACCTCGAGATTACAATAAATGTAACGTCAAGTCATCAAGTACATTTTATTTTATCATTTGACTGAGATCTCGTCACAAATGAAAATCTTATCAAATCGCACTTAAATAAAGAAGTTGAAATAAGGATTGTGTCTCTGCTGTAACAGAAATAGTGTGTGTTGTTAGAAGGGTAATGGGGTGATGGGTCATTATGTTCTCTCAATGTGTTCTCTTTCTGTTCAGGGCAGGAACATGGAAGCTGCAAAGAGTAAGTTCTGTTAATATTGATTTGACTTTGCTTTACACACTTCAAAATAGCATTATGTGTATATATTTAGAGTAACCCACAAAATTCTGCTCTATTGCTTGAAATGTTATGAGCATTATTCTTCTGTGATGCTTCTGTTAAATCTAAATAGTGGGAATGAAAGATTGGTCAGTGTTGTAACACTTGGTTTAACTGGTTTAATGGCCTTTCGTGCAATACTTCAAACTTTGATTACAGTTTTGATAGGGTTATTATACTTTACCAAAGCTAAAGCTTAAGGTTTTTTTTAATAGCTTATATGCAATTTCTGAAACACACTGTATTGCTCCTTTTCTGTACATTTTATAGAACAGAAACACATACAACATGCCACGTCACATGTCTTTCAAAAGGAAACTCTTTATTCAAAACTATAATCGTGCAGCAGATGAGATCATTTTGTAGGTCAATCTGGAAGTGACTGCAGTTTTTCCCTTGACAGAAATGGCAATATCTTGCTCAAAACATGAGTTTATGTGAACAAAAGTTTGAGACACATTTTGTCTATCAAGATCGTCTTCACAACACAATGTTTTTGAATCTGAAGCCTGAATAAGGTGCCAGAAATTAAAAGCTATCCTTGAGCAAATGAGTCGTGTGCTGTTATCAGTGTTAGAAAACACAAACTCAAAGTCACCACCATCAAGCTTCTCTTTTAAAAACTCTTTTAAAATGAATTAAAATCATGTTCACTGATAAACTCTGTAGAAATGTAGAAAACATTGTGCCCATGTTGCATCCTTTTTGAGCATAATAATGTCTGAAGTCCCATGTAGCAACTTGTAAGACAAACTGAAGCATGAGTGAAGTATTATTGATGTGTTTTAAGTGGTATGTTGAATACAAATATATTATTATTATCTTCAGCGGTAGAAATCATAAAGAAATATAAGAATTTCATTAACTTACCATAAGAAATCAATACTAATCACAACTTCAATTTAACTTAATGTTAAAATGATCAGTTTTGACTTCTATCTCTTTTTTAGTCCTTCAAAAAAAAAAAACGTAGCTCTGTATACCGTGGTAGGCTACATGAGACCAGTTTTTATTGCACTTATGCTTTTTGTTGTCCTTATGTTGTTCCAATTGCTTCCATTGTTTATCTCATCTGTAAGTCGCTTTGGATAAAAGCATCTGCTAAATGACTGAATGTCAATATAAATGTAATGTAATATTATGATGTTTAATTTGATATTTTTTTGTACTCATGACTGTTTTACTTTAATTCATTTTCCAGGGCGACTCAAATTGTTCTCAATTTTGGCTGGAAAAACAAACAACTTACACAAGAAGTTTATTGACACTCTGATAAACCAAATTCAATATCTGAAGAACGGTCAAACAGTGGATGAGAGTGACATTGTTTTGGTTTTCTGTCCGATTGTTTCTCGAGCTGGAACTGACATTGAGGCAGCAATGAAAAATATCAATTTCTCTACAGGTTGTCACAAATCAAATATAATATTCTGAAACATGGTGATACATTTCTAAAGGATTTAAAAAACATTTTTCTAAATTGTTTTATTTCTTTGAACAGCCTCTAAGATGGTGGTGCTAGTGGTGCTACATCACACATTTGACCCAGAGAAAACTGTACCAGACAGCAGCGGATGTGTCAACAGGACAGATATACTGACAGTGGACTGTCTGTTCTTTAAAGACACAGAATTACTGGAGTGTCAGAGGAATGATGATGCAATCGACAAAGTTGTGAACTGGTTAATACATCAGGTATATTTAACAAGCCATACATTGTGAAAACTGCCTAAAATGTATAATTTTAAGAATGTTATTGTTTACTAATAGTGAACGTTGCCATTATTTTGCAGGGGGAGAAGAAAGGTATCAAAGTATGTCGGCAAGGTAGGTTAAAGTCACTTTTGTTGTAAATTACAACTTCTGTGAAAAATACATTTGTGTTCTTGTGATTTTACCTTTTGAGCAGTTACACACTTAACTTTTAAACTGTCTTTATTTGAAACAGAACAATCATCATATTTTTGGTCAGGGAGGTTGCCTGGTCAATCTAAGGTGAGAAAAAACACTACTTTTAAAAGTTTAAATTAGAAAAGGCAAAATCTGTTTTACAAAACATAATCCTAGAGAGCTGTGTAACAGATGTAAAGAACTCAAAAACAATACATGGATTGTCTAAGGTGACATTTATATGACACCAGTTTAAACAAAAAAACACATTTGCACTTTTGCACTGGCTGTTTATTTACACGACCACAGTGTCTTGGGCCTGTGAAAATGATGATGTCATGCCCATATGTATTATATGTTCAGTCTATAAGTATGTACGAGTATAACCAAAACAATAATGGTGGACTACAGGACTGTGTTTGTACTACTCAACCTAAAGTGTAGATTTACTGCATCACCATGTCTAATGCTGACTAAGGTATTCTTACAGTGCTTTTGGGTAAACCTGTGTATGCATGTGCGGTCATATATCCTACTGTAGTGCTTCATTACAGAGCGACATCGCCAACTACTGGCCTGCATTCATAAAACTTAGTTCTTAGTTGTTTTTGTGAAGACGGATCATTTTGACAATGTTGTTGAATGTGTGTAACGTTAAGTAAAATGTGTACATTTTTACTATTTTGTTTTCGTCTCAACGTACCCTAATGTTGAACTTTTTAATATTTAAACTGAAGTACATCTTCTTTGCTTAAATACTTTTTACTATCTGAGGTAAAGATGCAGAGACAAACAAAGTGAAGTATTCATTCGTAGGTTGAATTGAATGTAGAGTTTTTGACAATATTGCGCTATTAAACATTTCTCTTTTTATCTGAGTGTTCAACCAGACAAAGCAACTAAATTAAGCAAGCAGCTTATTACAGCCTATATTTACCTTTAAAGGGAAAGTTCACAAAAAAATTAAAAAACGTGTCATGAATTCCTCACTCTCTAGTTGTTCCAAACCTGTATAAATGTCTGTGTTTGATTGAACGACGAGAACGATGTTTGGATGAATGCTTGTAACAAACAGTTCTTGGACACCACCATAGTAGGGAAAATTACAATGGTACTTAAAAGTGCCCCAGAAATGTTTTCGTCCTACATTCTTCAAAATATCTTCTTTTGTGTTCAGAAAGTATTTTGTCCTACTATGGTAGTCAATGAGGTCCAAGAACAATAAGCATTTCTCCTCTGTGTTCATCAGAACAAAGACATTTTTACTGATTTAAAACAACTCGAGGGTAAGTAAATGATGACAGAATTTTTTATTATTGGGTGAACTATCCCTTTAAGCGTAAGCACCATCCCAGCGGCATTTTTGAGCAGTTTTCCACTATGCAGATTGAAGAAGTTGCCTTTACACTTATGCATTTGCCGGCTACTTTGGATCTTTGGGCTAGAAAGTTTGTGAGACCTTCAGTTATCTTCATATAATATTGATATGCTGTGTTTAGGCCTGATATGTTTCTTTGTCATTAACAATACGTGTTTTCAAAGTTTTGGACAAGTAATACAAGTTTACATGAGGCTACTGTATTTTTATTATTCTTATCATGAAGTGTTTAAAGAAATCACATCTAAGAGTTATAGAAGATGCTTTTCAATTAACTTTGCCAATAAATGAAATATATATTACCCGTAATATCTATAACAATTCTTTTCATGAAATCTTTAGAGAAATGATCTTTTGTGTTCTGCAGAAAAAAGAAAGTCATTCAGGTTGAGTTTGAGTAAATGATGATTTGATTAACATGTTACTGATGATCTTATTAAGTTCATGTTGACATTTTTCTCTGCAGGACAATAATATTAGTGTCAATCCACGGCCAAGTCAAGGTAGGTTTAAGTACCTCTTCTGAAGTATAATCTGCAACAGGGATTCACAAACCTGATTTTGGACAAATGGACAACATTTTTACTTTTCATGTTTTCTTTAAGGCGCTAGGCTTTCTTTAATTGTTTTCCCTCAAGTACTTCTATTTATTATTAATAATTTAAAGTTTCTTATGTGCTCTAATAATCCAGCTGCAGTCTCGCAGCACCACATGTTTCTGGACACACAATCCAGCCCCCCAGTCTCAGAACGGAAATGAAGGCGAACCATATATGGTTAGGCTGGGATTGCGCTACCAGAAGCTTTTGTAGTTTGTTCTTATCTTCACATAGATTTTGGTGATTTATGTAGGTTACAATATCTGAAAACGCTACAAAATACATAACCTACATTGTTATGTAGTTATTATTTGCATAAAGCTTTCTCTTTTACTAGATATGTTATTTTCTTAATAATAATATCTACATAATCAATATCTGTTCATTTTGTCACGGTTAGGCACTTCACGAGTTCACCTTAGCAAATAATTAAAAAGGGGGGCAGCGTAGTTACGCTGATAATTTTAGTATGCGTGTTTGGCGTGCTGTCCGGGGAGAGGGCTCCGGGGTCGGCATTCTCTCCCGACCCCGGAGCACTCCCCCTTGGTTCGGGGCGAGGGCTCTGATCTCTATGTTTGCCCGTGCCCCGAGCGCTTCCCCCCCCTTTCCGGGTAGAAAGAGTTATTAATGGTGTGGAGGTGGGATGCTGCGAAAATCTCTGAGTGGAGGAGGTAAGGCGGTTTCGCTATTTATAGAGCTTGCTCTGGTTTGGTAGGCTAGGAGGTGTGATTTCTAATGCCGTGCAGCCGGGTGGCTGCGTGATCGCTGATGCCGTGCAGCTGCGTAATTATTTGCACGTGCTCCTCACGAACTTTCTTAATAGAACATCATTTCACGAGTTCACCTTAGCAAATAATTAAAAAGGGGGGCAGCGTAGTTACGCTGATAATTTTAGTATGCGTGTTTGGCGTGCTGTCCTGGGAGAGGGCTCCGGGGTCGGCATTCTCTCCCGACCCCGGAGCACTCCCCCTTGGTTCGGGGCGAGGGCTCTGATCTCTATGTTTGCCCGTGCCCCGAGCGCTTCCCCCAAAAAATGCGACTAGTGCAGGACAGCAGCCAAGCTGGGTGTAATTGGCCCCCCGAATATAGCAAAGTTCGCAGCGGTGGGTTGCTGGCCTTCGTTTGCGTAGGGTCCCGGCTGGGGCCTCTGGCGGGGTCGGTTTCTGTGGGCTTCAGTGCGGTACGGATACTGGTGTGGTCGTGGAAAATGCGGGTGGAGGCCCCTGTTCGGGAGATGCTGCTGCTGCGGTTAAAACTTGTATGGAAGCCCCTACTGGGACGATGCTACTGCTGTGGCGGTAAAAGGCTCCTGCTGGGGCGGCATTGCTGCGGCGGTTTTAAATATAGATAAAAAGCCTTTGCTGGGGCGGCGCTGCTGTGGCGATGTGAAAACGGATAAAGGCCCCTGCTGGGGTGGTACTGCTGCTGCAGTGTGAGATATATATAAAGGCCCCTGCTGGGGGGGGCCCTGCTGGGGCGGCACTGCTGCTGCAGTTTGAAAAACAGATAAAGACCCCTGCTGGGGTGGTACTGCTGCTGCAGTGTGGAATATAGATAAAGACCCCTGCTGGGGTGGCACTGCTGCTACAGTGTGAAATATAGATAAAGACCCCTGCTGGGGTGGCACTGCTGCTACAGTGTGAAATATAGATAAAGGCCCCTGCTGGGGAAGCACTGCTGCTGCAGTGTGAAATATAGGTAAAGACCCCTGCTGGGGTAGCACTGCTGCTGCAGTTTGAAATACAGATAAAGGCCCCTGCTGGGGTGGCACTGCTGCGGCGGTGAGGTGCTGGTGTGTGTGGGGGAATTGGCGGTGGGCTGCAATTAACGGTTTTGGTTGATGAGGGTTCGGTGTGCTTCTTTAATGTGGGAACAATCAGAACGAATGTAGCTTTTGAAGGCTTCTGAAGACCAGCGGCCGAGTGTTTGGATTTGGTGCTGGGAGAGTCCTTTTTGGGCCGCTGTTGTGGCTGCTCCGATTCTGAAGGAGTGGCTGGAAAAGTTATCGGCTGGGATGCCTGATTGGATCAGGACTAACTTAAGGTGTTTCTGGAACCAGAAACGCGTGGTGGGGCGGTTGAAATCGTCTACGAAGAGAGGGTCGGAGGGGATTAGGGTTTGTGTGCTTCTGAGCTGGACGTAGGCTTGGAGGGTTTGGTATGGTTGGAGAGCTGATGGTAAATTAAAAATGTATATTAGATGGCCTCTCTTTGTTTGGTCTGTCTTACTCTGTTTAATGGAGTAAGATATTGTGTCGTCATCCATTACGGGGAGATCTGAAATGGTGGGGTGGATGTCTGGGTTGAATTTGGATGTGATAGTGAGTTCTGAACATCTGAGAAAACCGAAAAAAGCTAATATGAACATCGCGTCCAGTGTGAGGGCAGTGTGCATGGAGTGGTAGCCTTGGTGGAGAGTGTTTATGCACTTAGTTAGTATTTCTAGTGTTAAGGGTTTTCTGGGGTCAGGGCGGGAGGGGTGGGCTCTTTGGATGCCTTTGATTAGCATGGAGGTCTGTGAGCTGGCTATTTGGGGTGAAGGTGATCCGAATAGGAGTTTGTGAAAAAATTGTAATCCGCTTAGGTATCCTTTAATGGAACTAGCTTGGAGGTTTTTTGAGGTGTTTAGGTGGGAGATGAATGAGGTGATGGCTAGCATTGAGAAGTCTGGGAATGTTAGGGTGAATCTAGCGTGGAACGATTTGAAGCATTTCCAAGCTGTGAGGTAAGATTGTAGGGTCCTGGGGGAGACTGAGAGGATGATGTGGCTGTGAGAGACGTCGAGGAGGGGCTTCAGTGGGTGGTCTGGGGAATATTCGTTCCGAATAGGGAGGTACTAGGGTGGGGTGTTGGTCTGCTTCTGGAGCTAGCTGCCTGAACTTCTGCTAATATCTGGTCCGTAATGTTGCTGGCTACGGGAGGAGGTTCCCAGGCTGGAGCGTTCGGTGGGATAGCCGTTGGTGTTGCGGAGTGAAAGGTGAAGGCGGCACGGGTGTTGGATGTGGTGTGTGGGAAAAAAGGGGCGGCTGCTGGAGCCGCGTACGGATGCAGCATCATGCTTTGGGCAGCTCCAGAGCCTGTGGCGATAGGAAATGGAGAAAAAGCTTGCGCCTGCGCCTGTGCCTGTAACGGAGGCAGCCTCGCGTTATCATTTGGCAGAGTGGCTGCAGGCCAGTGGCTAGGGTAGGATAGAGTGTGTGGGAAAAAAGGGGGCGGCTGCTGGAGCCGCGTACGGATGCAGCATCACGCTTTGGGCGGCTCCAGACCTGTGGCAATAGGAAATGGAGAAAAAACTTGAACCTGCGCTTGTGCCTGTAACGGAGGCAGCCTCGCGTTATCAGTTGGCAGTGGGGCTGCAGGCCAGTAGCTGGAGGGAAAAAGAGAAAGTTGATAGTCAGAGGATAGGGTAGGCAGAGTTGCCGCTGGCGGGCACGTGCTCGCGCTGCCATGGATGTAATGTACCGGCGTAGAGTCAGCAGAGGTGTTGGACTCTGGTGATCCTGTAGGCGGCTGGTTGCTGGTTTCTGCGTGGTCCGGGGCGCGGCTTAGACTGGCCGAGGGGCGGTCCTCT
>VCII01000994.1:0-27089 GCA_006030095.1 Triplophysa siluroides
TGGGTGCCAAATGTCCCAAACCCCTTTTTAGGTTAAGCAGAAACTATTAAATTCATTATAAAGTTATTGTTACTCATTGGTACTTGTGAGCCCAAATAAACATTTATGGGATTAAGAACTTTTCTATTCACTGTTTTAAACAAATTTCACTTAGATTGTGTGCAAGAAATGTTGGAGATGCAGGACGGTATATTCAGAATACACATTGCTGAGGTAAGGAAATCATTTCTCCACTCTTCTCATATTTCTCTTTTTTCAAAGATGTCCTGTTCATATTATTATTAAAGTTACTCCACCTGTAGATAAATGCATCTATCTTAACTGATCTCTGCTGATCTTCTGTAGCCAATCATAGCGCTTCTCAATAACATATTTCTGTTGTTTAAAAAACAGAATAAATTAGCCTGACTCATCTCAAATCACAAATATTAGTCAGAGACTTACACCTTGTCTACAGCGGACACGAGTGGTGTGGCACAACAATTGTCCAAATTTCTGTTTATAATGGGTTTGATAGTCATTTGTTGTGCCGCGTTGTGCCGCTCGCGTCTAGGGTGTTACATATAAATTTATTAAAAAAACATGTGTTGTAATTACATGAATGTTACTGAGTGATTCCTTTCATCCGCAGATAAACAGAACATGGACTGAAGAGGAGAGATTAGAAATGGAGGACTCTGCTTTAATTGCAGGTGAGTAAACTGGTCACACTGAGAAAAACACTTGTTAATACAAAATAAATGATTAAATGAAATTTTGTGACTAAACCAATGACTACAAATCTAATATTTTAAAAATACTAATACAAGAAATGTCTAAAAACTGGTGATTTTACTATTATGTTTGTTTGAAGTGCTACTTAAAAGTAAGCACATGTCATTGATTCATTACTTGCATTTAATGTAATGTAATGTGGATGAAAAAACGAAAGAACTAAAGAAAATTGCCCAAGATTTACATAGTTTTTTGTGCTTGCTTCGGCAGCATAAAACTGCATAAAAACACTCTTAAACACTAAGAATATCTTCACAACCTATGCATAGCATTGCCCTGACAACTGCACACAACAACCACATATACCTCAGGAAGATTTATTCATTTAAATGTGTATTTGTAATTGTTTCCGAGTTAATAGAAAAATCCAAGAATCATGGCGATTTGAAAAACTTCATAACTGAACAAGACACAAAAATTACACATTTAGAGGAGCAGAAAGAAAGACTTCTTATAGAAAAAGACCAACTCATACAGGACAAAGACAATATTCTCCTAAAGAACAAACAGACACTTGAAATGAAGGACAAAGAGCTGGAAACAAGTAAACATCAACTTGAGACACTGAGAAATGAACTACAGGAGGTGAAGCTGCAACTGCATGAACAAAAAAACAAATTCACTCATCAGGAGAAACTTCTACAAAAACACAAACAACAGCAGCAACAATATGGTAAGTGACAGTTTCATTTAACATCTCTGATGTAGAATTGCAACATCTGATAGTAAGAGGAAAAAATCAGGTATGTGACTAAATCATTTGAACATTGTTTAAACATCTAAAGTTATTATTCCTTTCAGAGAGACTGAAAAATGAGTCATCAAGTCTCCATGTGTCCCATCATTTATATCAGTATATTGGGGAGCTGTTGTAATGGTCTCTGATCAGCAGACCGAGAGGGCATCTTTAGACTTGTTCTGCTCTGATTTCTACTATATAGAATCTATAGCATTGTTGATTTAACTATAACATAGTAAACATTTACAGAATTAAGAGGACTACACCCATTCATAGCAAAAGAAAATAAGAAATTAATATTGCACTAGTGGTCCACTCGTCTTTTGTGCTGTATTCCAAGATCTGATCATGTTCTGTTCAACTTACTCAAATAGTTAGTGAATTGGCATTTGATTCACTTACTAAGTCAAGTCTTTATTATACCATTATGTAACACAGTTCAATGTAGGGAAGGAAGGAGGCGGGAACCGGCGAACATTTAAATAAAGTTTTAATAAAATAAACAAACAAAAACACACGGAAGTAAAATGCCAGCAGCCACCTCACGGTCGACTGCCGGCAACAAAAACATAAATATAAATACAAACGTAAACATGTCCGGGCCCGGTCCTCTCTCGTCGAATGTTCTGCCAGCTCGTCCTTTTATGCTTCCGTTCTCCTCCGTCATAATGCGGGGCCGGTGTGCGCACAGCTGATATCCATCATCACTCACGCCACCGGCCCCGCCCCTTTGTCTGACGGCTCTCGCCCCGCCTTCCTCGCTACATACCCCCATCGCCCTTCACAGGCCGGGGGTACCACCGAGACTGTGCTTACTCCCCCTGGGGAGCCAGTCTCGGCGTCCGCAGCCCCTGGGGGTATGCACCGACGAGACGAGAGAACGGAGACGGAAGCACCCGGAGCGACAGTGACGAGAGAGGGGGAGAGAGAAAAAAAGTGAAAAGAAAAATCTGGTCCGGTTCCCCGACATGCTGCCGCACGGTCCTCAGCCAGCCGAAGGGCTCTTCCTCGCGGTGCCATGCGGTGGTACTGGACGCTCGGTGGACGGCTCGATCCTCCTCCGCCCCCTGGCGGCCGGCGATGGCTCCTCCAGCTGAGGGCAGCCAGTGAGTCTCCCGTTTCCTCCTGCTCCTCCCCTTCACGGCGGACGGCAGCAGGCTCTGGGCCGAAGGCAACGACTCACCCCCTCCCTCCAGGACGGCCGCCATCCCACCTCGGCCCAGGAGCACGGCAGCGAGCTCTCCGTCCCAGCCGATTCATCTCGTTCCAGCACCACCGCCTCGGGCAGCGTCAGCGAACTTCCTCGTCCGCGCTGCCCGAACTCCTCAGCACCGCGATGCCCCTGAGCAGCGAGGGCTCTCTAACAGCATGTCTCTCCTTCCTCCCGGGTTTCGGCACCAATGTAACACAGTTCAATGTAGGGAAGGAAGGAGGCGGGAACCGGCGAACATTTAAAGTTTTTAATAAAATAAACAAACAAAAACGGAAGTAAAATGCCGGCAGCCACCTCACGGTCGACTGCCGGCCACAAGAACATAAATACAACTTAAAACACATGTCCGGGCCCGGTCCTCTCTCGTCGAATGTTCTGCCAGCTCGTCCTTTTATGCTTCCGTTCTCCTCCGTCATAATGCGGGGCCGGTGTGCGCACAGCTGATATCCATCATCACTCATGCCACCGGCCCCGCCCCGCCCCTTTGTCTGACGGCTCTCGCCCCGCCTTCCTCGCTACACATTATTAGTAGCATCCTGATGTACAACCAAAACACTGCCATCATGAACAATATATTTGCAGGCAAAAATGTTTACTCACATGTGAAATTTCAGAATGAAAGCTGTAGTGACAGGAACAGCCAACTACAACAACTGCTGTAGGAAAACAAACTACTGAAGAGTTCTGGGGCCTCATTTATAAAATTCTGCGAAGAACCCGTCCTAAATTTGATTGTACTATCATTTCTCAAAGTGCGTACGTGTGATTCATATAAAGAACGTACGCACAGAAAACACGTGCACGCCTCTCTGTCAGATATGAAATCTATAAATCTCAAACGATCGTGAAATTGCGCTCAGCTGAACAGCTTTCTGCCTTTAAATGATGTCTTATTAATGTCATTGGTATATGAAAGAGCATCTGTCAACATCCAAATCCTATACGAGAGGTAAGAATGACTCATATTTTCGAAAACCTGCAGCACTCGGACAAGCGAAATTGCGTACGTCTGCTCAGACCCTGAGCACTTTTCCACATCAAATACCTTTTTTATATATATGAACGTTGCCGTGGATTTTTGCGTACGCACGCTTTACGATCAATTTTGTGTGTACGCACGTTTTATAAATGAGGACCCAGCAGAGAAAACTCTGATGGGGTTGATATTAACCATGGTTAAAAGGTTTATTATTACCATGTACTGTTAAATGTATATATGAACTGTTTAATATGATTATACTGTATATTTAAAAACCTATTCATATAAATCTTGGAGAGTACTGGAAATACTATAAAGTTTAGTGCAGCGTACTTAAAAAAATGGTTAAGTTTTTCTGTTATAGGAATGTCCAACTTAAAACAAAAATTACAATTTACAGCTCAATTACACATTTTTTACCTGGATCTTTATGTAAGGGATATTGTACTTGCAGTTGGCTGTTATCGCAGAAACAAGCCCCGACAGTGTGATCAGGACCCGAAGTGGAGGGTTTAATCTGTTATTGAAAATAACAACCCTTGGAATGTCACGACAGGCCAATCAGAATCAAGCATTCAAATGAGCCGTGTAATAAGTAATTATATCAAATGCCTATAATATTAGATCAGTTCTAATTGTTCTGCTGCTTTTTTCTGGTAAAGAACAGTCTCAACAACACCAGTAAGAAGAAGTAAGAGCATGGAGTGGATTCCTCCAACACGTGAGTTAATTATGGGAATACAATACTTTATTAAGGACAATTTCAATTTGGTCATATGAAATGATAGAGACATGTGGACATATTGTATTATAGCTTTAAATCCAACAGTAGGTGAATCTTCTGTTTTCTAGTGAGTGGAGAAGAAGCTTCAGTGATGGTTTTTGGTTCAGAGCTCAGACTGGTTCTGCTGGGCAGTGCTGGATGTGAGAAGAGCTCAGCAGGAAACATCATCCTGAACAGAGAGAATCAGACTGATACATCAGCAGAGACACAGCAGAGTGAGATCAGACAGGAGGAGGTGGATGGGAAGCAGGTGACTGTGGTGGAAACTCCTGACTGGTTCTGTTCTGGACTCTCTCTGGAGGAGGTGAGACAAGATGTGAGACGCTGTATCCGTCTGTCTGCTCCAGGACCTCACGCCTTCCTCCTGGTCATACCAGTGCATCCGTCTACTGGAGTAAAGAGAGAGATGATGGAGAAAATGGAGGAGATTTTGGGGGAGAGATGGTGGGGGAACACCTTGGTTCTCTTTACTGTCACTGACAAAGAACAAGAGAAGAACATTGAGGATTTTGTTCAATCAGGGAATCAGGAGATCCAAAAACTTGTAGAGAAATGTGGGAACAGGTTTCACTGTCTCAAATTCATCAGAGTAAAATGGTTCACAGGTCTCAGAGCTGCTAGAGAAGATTGAGAAGATGATGGAAGGAAAAGCAGAGAGATCCTACAGCAGTGAGATCTACCTGGAGGTAGAGTCTCAGATCAGAGCAATGGAGAGAAACATCACGAGAGACAGAGAGGAGGGAAAGGAGAGAGGAAAGAGAAGTGAAGGAAGAAAAAGAAAAAGTGCAAGAGTCATTGAAGAAGATAGAGGGAGAGATTGAGGAACATGAAGGAGATATTAAGCAACTCAATGAGCGAACTGGTGAACTAGAGAGACAGATAAGAGAAAGAGATGAAGAGATAAAGAAAACTAAGGAGAGAGTTGGAGAAGGAGGCGTGGAAGAGGACAGAGCTGGAGAGAGAGATTGATCAACTGAAAGATCACAGAGAGAGGGAGAGAAGTGAGATGGAGGAGAGACACAGACAGGAGATGGAGAAGATCAGGCATAAGTATGGACAGATCAGGGCAGAGAAAAACCCCATGAAGGTCATCTTGTCTAAACTTCAGAGAAACATGTTGGACTCAAGGTTAAAGATGCAGGATGGGATTATTAAACAGATGGAGGAGAGGAACAGAGAGTTAGAGACACTGAAGAAGAATCTTCTGAACTCAATGAAAGTTACTTAGTATGTGTGAGTTTCATGAATCAGCACTGAAAAACCTAAAATTATCTTAAAATCTGCCTATAAAAATTCTTCTAAATTTTATATTTAAACTTTATAAGTGCTTCTACATTTTAAGGTAGGAAAAACTGTATTTAAATGGAACACCAAGAGTGAAGCAATTTCAAATGATAATACAAAAAAATGTGCTGTCAAATTAAATATAATGTTTGTATTTATATAGTGTGTGTGTGTGTGTGTGTGTGTGTGTGCGTGTGTTGTTTATATTTATATGTACACACATACATGTACTGAATATAACAAATATTAAATACATAAATAAAGAAGTACATTTAAATATATTTTATAGTTTATATTTAAATATAGAAATAAATTACACATATTTCTTAAATATATACCTGTATGTTTGTGTATTTACATACTGTATAAATAAACACACACACACATTATATAAATACAAACATTTATTTTGGAATCACTTAATTGTGTTTTGACAGCCCTGTAACACTATCCAGCTTTCCTGTAGCTCAGTAAGAGCATTGCGTTGACAACGCAAGGTTGTGGGTTGGATCCCAGTCTGCAAAATGCCTAAATGTAAATGTATTAAACGCATATGTAATAACATGTATGTGTATGAAAAGTGTATATGTATATTAATACGGCACATTTCTATTTGGTTTGTTATAAAACTTTATATTAAACAGCGACATGCAAAAGTTTTGCAGATGAGCCTGCATTTCTGGTCTAACGCATTCACATACGAATGGATGAAATCCAATGGAACAAAGTCCAGTGTGCGTTTCTGGAGTTATTTACAATGGCTTCGAACACGCCCTATAAAAATGATAATGAGTCATTGGAGGGCTGTGGTCGGAGAAATGACTGCTTGACTGATTATGATTTGGTGATCAGGTAGCAGGAGTCGGGCAGGGTTCCACAACTTTTCCACAACTATTTAATTGTTAAACATTTCCATCCAAGGCACTAGGAAATACAGGAGTGTGACAAACAAGAAAGGTAAGAGAAGTTTACATTTATTTAAGCATTTAGTAGATGCTTTTTTATAGTGACAAGAATACGTTTCTTGCTTAGTTACTGTAACTGCTTGGTCAGTTACAAGACAAAAGTCTCAGTTATAGCTTTTATAGCTCTCTTAAAACTTACGTTTTTAGGGCAGCTGTTATGTAAGATATGTGAGTGCCTTGTTTTTAATTATTTTTGCATTGCATCCTTTGTTTAGTGAAATTGCTTGTCTCTGTTTTTATCTGATTGTTTTTATCTTGTTGTCATTGATTTCTAGTATATGTTGAATTTTTCTCCCTCTATCTTTACTTATGTGAAGCGCTTTGAGATGCTACTTTTAGAAGCGCTATATAAAATAAAGTTGTTATTATAATTATTATTATCAATTAAAAAGAGCATGTAAAGTAAGGCGAATAAGCTATATCAACACTGACAACATATCTGGTGTGAGAGTGTGTTCAGCAAAACGTAATAAAATAAACCACTGAGCAACAGTTGCATAAACAATCAACAATTTAATTACCATCATAATAATAAAGCGGAATAATGCAGCATGTTTGTGTTTTTGTATGTGTGTCTTTGTGTTGTAACTAACCTAGAGTTGTAGCCATGAACTAACTTACCCTTTAACAGACAGATATGAAACATAAGCACGGGACATAATAAATCTAGTTTATCTTTGATGAGTTTAACTATACAAAGCAGGCACTGCCAACATGCAAATAAATTCAATAAACTTGCTTCAAAAAAACAGTTCCCACGAGACATTATAAATCTAGTTTATCTTGATGAGTTGAACTGAACTATACAATGCAGGCACTACCATCATACAAATACATTAAGTTAATGCTATGTCTGCCACAGGGATCTACTTCCTTTCATGTGGAATAAGGACAAAAGCTAGAATTTATAGAAAGTGTAAGTATTACAACTGAAACATGTTACAACCATTCCAGCTGTCCCCTATATAAAGTTGACAAGTTTACTATAGAGACACGTAAAAAACTATTACAATACATTTGATAAACATATCATAATAGCTATCAATAGTTAAGATGACCTGGGCCCGTATTCACAAAACATCTTAAGGCTAAAAGTAGCTTCTAACTTGCTGATTAGGAGAAACTCTTTAAAATAATGTCTCTCCTAATTTTAGGACTCCTACATTAGCTAAAACTATAGCTCCTAAACCTGTGAGACATTAGGCGTAGTGAAGAGGACTCCTAAGACCAACTTGCAACAATCCTAAAATGTAAACGTAAACATTTAACCATAAACCTGTTATCATATTAATTGGGATGCAATAAAAAAAAACGTGAATATTGAAAAAAATGTAGTTATCTGTTATCTGTTTTTGTAAAATAACTCTTCACTTGTTGAACTTGGTATATATTTTACAATCCTTATTTGAATACAGCAACAATTATATATAAAAATTGATATACAAGTCTTTATTTCGGTACACTGTCATTTTACATTGTCAAAACAGATGTGACGCGGTACTGCGCCACTAAAGGGATATAGGCTACAGGTGGTGGAAAAATAGAAAAGGAAACATATTTCAAATCTTTTGCTCTCCCCAATAACATTGCGTTCCTTTGCAAAACTTTCGCGTTTCCCCAAGAATATTTTTCTTTCCCCAAGAAAACTTTCGCATTCCGCAGAGATATTTTTGTGCTCCTGTCACCGGGTGGAAAAACCCAGAGTCAAAAATCCCTCATTAGTCCCAACTCTGGCTGTGCTTGATTGCTGGCCATAACGAGCGGCAGCTGAAGTGAATTAAGCTGCGCTTCATTGAAGCACGCGCTCTGGGCAAGATATAGTGGTGTATCTGGGCAAGCAGTAGTGGTGTACCTGGGCAAGCGTGTGTCTTGACGGCGGCGTAACAAGAGAAAGCTGAAGGTTGAATGTCTGATCGGTGTTCTATTGTGAAGTTTCACCGAGACATGCTCATTAAGTGAGTTTTCGGAAGCAACCCTTGAACAGCAGTACCATGGAGTAAGTGAGGAGATTACACAGCAGAGAAGAAGAGAAGTGACTGGCCAAAGTGGGAGAGGAAACCACCGCAGGATTGGAGAAAATACCCCGAGGAAAAGTTAAGTGCACCCTTCATTTGGTTACCCTTAGAAAAAGACTGCATGTGAAGATTGTCCATCACCAGTGCGGGAACTAACCTGTGTTGCGGGCAGTGTGTGTTATCCTGTTGATAGAGCGAAACATAGTAATTGGAACAGCTGGGAGGATCGCTGATGTGTTCACGTCAATCTTCTGAAATCGCCATCCTTGGAGTCATTCACTCTACAGCGAGAGGAGAAACGGGTCGACTAATCACTGTGGAGATGAAGTGAGTTTGCAGTGTCTGAGAGAGTGAAATGTACACGCGTGAGGATTTCTAAGAGTGATTTATGCACGAGTGTGGTGAGGTCTAACGACTGTGTTTCTTCCGAAACTGAGATGAATGAAAATTGACGTCTGAATATTGAAGATCCCTTTAAATTGATCTGTCTAAAGCTGGTTCCAGGTTTTCATTTGTGGCCGGTGTGGCGACCGATTCAAGCCGAGCCCGAACACCGTCATTGTCTGTCCCTCGGAGAAGAGGAGTTGCTGTCCTCCCACTGACTGTTACGAACACACACACCAGCCGAGCCCGAACACCGTCGTTGTCTGTCCCTCGGGGAAGAGAAGTTGCTGTCCTCCTATGGACTGTTCTGTGAACGTACACACCAGCCGAGTCTGAGCACTGTCGTCTGCCTGTCTCACGAGCACATCCGAGGAGACGAAGAAAGCCACTGTCTCACCCACGAACCAGTGAGAAGAGGAGCCCCCGAAGAACTACTTACCGGCAACCCCTCCCCGTTCCCCTTCCCACGCTGGGTCCCAGCCACGAACATTCGCATCACTGCTTTTATTGTTTTAAATTAATAAAATACTTACCCTTTTTAAATTCACTTCTTGTTGTCTGCCTCTTGGTGTCCTCTGGTGTCTGCTCCTCCGGAGTGTGGTTATTGACCCTCGGCCCTAACATCGGTGACATCACTTTTGGCGCAGTCGGCAGGGTTACCACTCGGAGTTGAGCGGCCGGAGGACCCAGGATGGCGGACGAGGACTTGCCAGCCGCCCGGCAGCCGATGGCATCTATGTTCATGGGAGTTCCGTGGGCTCAAAAGTATGGTGGATCTGGCTCTGAGTTGAGTTTTACGGACTGGAGGGCGCAAGTGGAGTACTTGGCCGGACTGCAAGGGCTCAGTGAAGCCCAGAAGATACAGTTTGTCTTGAATTCACTTGAGGGGGAGGCGAAGAGAGAAGTCCGAGCAGCACCTGAAGCCGTCCGAGCCACCACACGGGCCATATTCGAATTTCTGTCTGGGCAATACGGTGATTCGACTCCGGTGGCAGTGTTACGAACGCAGTTTTTCAACTGTAAGCAGGGACCTGGGCAGACACTGCGAGCGTTCGCTCTGCGACTACGGGAACTGTTCTCCAGGCTGAAGAATCGAGAACATCATGGACTGGGAGAGGAAGAGACATTGTTAAGAGACCAGTTTCCTATTGGGGTTACGAGAAGGTCCAATACGACAGAGTCTGAGGTTACAGCTTCGAAGGGACGCCACCCTGACATTCGAAGATGTACGTAAGGAGGCCCTAGCCTTGGAACAGGATCACCATCAGACTGTAGAGACACCGGTGTGTATGGCTGCAAGTGGAATGAGTGCCCCAACACAGCCCGAACCGACCGACTGGAAGCGGACCCTACGTGCGGAGTTAATGAAAGACGTCCGAGAAGAAATGGCCGAACTCTCAAAATCCATTCTTGGGGAACTCCGCCCGTGGACGGCCAGAGCCCCTGCCCCTACCTCGAGAACGGTCGTATTCTGACGGAGGGAGAGATCCGGGAAGACGCACCAGCCGTCCGTTCAGTTCCAGGTTCCAGTGGGATGAGCAGGGGCGCCCAATCTGCAACACCTGCGGAGAGCCCGGACTACAGCCGCCAATGCGGTTCCGACGTAGCTCGCAAGGGGGTTTTTTAGAACGACCAGCCACTGTGGGTCAAGTGGTCGGGACCCCCCGGATAGACCCTTGTGTGGACCCAGCTCCACGAGACGGCCTAGTGGGACGCTGTCCCCTCCTGGAGATTAAGATCAATGGCGTTACTGTTCGGTGCCTGGTAGACACAGGGTCCCAGGTCACTATGTTGTCTGAGAGTTTGTCCAAAGATCTGTTCGATGCTCATCACTTACCCGAAGCTGAAGTCCCTTGGCTCACCCTGCGTGGGGCAAATGGCCTGAGCATCCCCTACATCGGATACCAGGTCACCAACTTCGAAATTCACGGCACCACAATCCCGAAGAAGGGGGTAGTGATCGTGCGAGACTCCTGTCTGGGAACATCGAGCCCTGTTAGGGATGAACGTCATCATGGACTGTTGGGAGGAACTGTTCCAGGCTGGACCTCTTCGTTACACCTCCACAGCCGAGAAGGAGGAGTGGGAGCGTGTTGTGACTGACTGTCGGCGAGTGCAGGTGGCAATTTCCCAACGCGACCGGGAGGACGTTGGTCGAGTGGCCTGCCGTTATGCTGTCTCTGTCCCTGCCCGGAGCGAAGCTGTGGTCTGGGTTCGGCTGCCAGGACGGACCTATGGCCCTGAAGATTGCCTCCTTGTTGAGCCCCACTGGGAGTGCCAGACTGTTGAAGTCGCTCGGGGGCTAACAGTAGCCCGTCGGCCGAGTCACAGTTAAAGTAAGAAACCCGAATACTTACCCCGTCCATCTGTACCGTCACCAACGACTGACCGTATCACGCTGTAGACCCCCACCAGGTGAGGGAGGAGCAGGAGGTCCGCTTCTGCCAAGTGAGCACCACAGTGGTCGAGGTTGGCCTGGCGGAGAAGGAGTCTCTTCCTGGTTCCACTGCACAGGGCATGCCGGGCCACCTTCAGAGCGAGTCCCTGGAAGGAGAGGGCCTAACGGAAGAAACCCGCAAACTCCAGAGTCTACTGGCCAAGTGGCAACACGTCTTCTCCACCCACGACGAAGACTATGGGTGCACCGACATAGTCAAGCACGCCATTCCTACTGGAGACGCCCCACCCAGTCGAGAACGATACCGCCCAGTCCCTCCGACTTTGTATACGGAAGTACGCCCTACTGAAAGGAATGTTGGGACGAGGAGTTATCCGGGAGAGCAGCAGCCCATGGGCCGCCCCAATTGTCCTGGTCCGCAAGAAGACAGGCTCTTGGAGGTTTTGTGTAGACTATCGGAAACTGAACTTGGTCACTAAGAAGGATGCCTTTCCCTTACCCCGGATCGAGGATTCCCTTACGGGACTGACCGACGCCAGCTGGTACTCTACCCTGGACTTAGCGAGTGGCTACTGGCAGGTGAGGATGGAGGAACAGGACCGCGAGAAGACTGCCTTTACCACCCCCTTCGGCCTATTTGAATGGGATCGTATGCCCTTCGGCCTCTGTAACGCTCCTGCGACCTTCCAGAGGCTCATGCAGCGATGCCTGGGAGGGCAGCTGATGGACTCCGCCCTGGTTTACTTAGACGATGTGATCGTCTACTCCCCTGACTTCAATTGTCACTTGTCACACTTGGAGCAAGTCTTCCGGGCAATGGAACGGTATGGACTGAAGCTCCAGCCCGGGAAATGCCAGCTCCTCAGAAGAGAGGTTCAGTTCCTGGGGCACCGGGTGAGCGCTGCAGGAGTGGCTGTGGATCCGGAGAAGGTGTCTGCAGTGCAGGGCTGGGCCCCTCCGAAGACCGTAAGGCAGGTACGGTCCTTTCTGGGATTCGTCGGCTACTACAGACGCTTCATAAAGGACTTCTCAAAAATTGCAAAACCCCTGAATCAGCTGCTGGCCGGTACCGGTGCCTCGCGGAGCCGAAGTTCCCCTACCATCACCTGGAGTCAAGAGTGCGAGACCGCCTTCCACCGACTCAAGCAGGAGTTGTTGCAGGCCCCCATTCTGGCTTACGCCGATTTCACCCAGCCTTTCGTCCTCTACACTGACGCTAGCAATAGCGGGCTGGGAGCCGTACTGGCCCAACGACAAGACGGGACGGAAAGGGTCATTGCCTACGCCAGTCGGAGCCTCCACCCTGCTGAACGGAACGATGCCAATTACAGCTCTTTCAAAATTGAGCTGCTGGCCCTGAAGTGGGCTTTGTGCGAGAAGTTTAAGGATTACCTGTGGGGAGCCGAAGTGCTGGTAGTAACCGACAACAGTCCGCTGGTGCACCTGCAGACCGCGAAACTGGGAGCGGTGGAGCAGCGGTGGGTGGCCCAGCTCGCCAACTTCAACTATCGGCTACAATATCGACCAGGCCGAGAGCACATAAATGCCGATGTCCTGTCCCGATTACCACCAGCTAGGGAAGGGGGAACTTCAGGGCCAGAACCAG
Organism: Triplophysa siluroides; assembly: GCA_006030095.1. NCBI lineage: Eukaryota > Metazoa > Chordata > Actinopteri > Cypriniformes > Nemacheilidae > Triplophysa > Triplophysa siluroides. Next base: position 13,142 of record VCII01000994.1, read on the forward strand.
AAGAAGGGCTGATGGGTGGGAGTGGTGGAAGCACCTGGAGCACGAGCGGAAAGCATACCAGCAAATTGGGGATGGGACCCCCATCGATGGAGGGAACGGCAAGAGCAGGATGAAGGGCTGGCTACCCTGTGGACTACCTGGAGAGGAACAAATTCCCTGGGGTGGAGGAACGACAGGGACATCCGGTGAGGGTAAAGAAGCTTCTGGGGCAGTGGAAGAGGCTGAAGTTGCGAGATGGTGTGATCTGTAGGTCTGTTCTGGACTCGAGGACTCATGAGATGGTGTCTCAGGTGGTGGTGCCCGAAGCCCAAATTCAGCCGTTGCTCCAGGCCTATCATGACCAGTTAGGACATCAGGGCCAAACGGACCGTATCACTACTGCGTCGGCACTTCTTTTGGAGTGGTATGGAAGAGTCGGTGGGGAGGTATGTACAAGGATGCTCCCGTTGCACGCTGTTCAAGTCCCGGCGAGACGTGAGGGCCCCTATGGTTCCGGTGCGACCCAGAGCCCCGTTACATATGGTGGCTATGGACTTTCTGACCTTAAGTCGCCCAGCAGACCGCTACCAGAACATCTTGGTAGTGACTGACTTGTTCACTAAGTACGCTTGGGCCATACCAACCTTGGACCAGACCGCCGCCACCACTGCCGGTGCCCTATGGAGACACGTCTTCCAGCCCTTTGGATGTCCCGAGACGCTCCATTCTGACCAAGGGCCGAACTTTGAGTCCCGTATCATCCAGGAGCTATGCAGTTTGTACGGATGCCGGAAAACCCGCACCACGCCTTATCACCCACCCGCAGGGGAACGGAGGGTGCGAACGCTTCAATCAGACGCTCTTGAGTCTACTGGGAACACTAGATGCAGATCACCAAGGTTACTGGACGGACAGCCTGCCGGCCCTGGTGCAGGCCTATAATAACAGCATCCACAGCACAACGGGGTATGCCCCAACTTACCTGATGTTTGGGAGGCATGTGCGCCTGCCCACAGATCTGCTGTTAGGAGCAGTCCCGGCTGAAGCCCCTGCCACCACCACTGAATGGGTACACCACCACACATCGTCAACTCTACTCTGCCTACGACAAGGTAACCAAGCATCTGGAGACAGCAGCAAAGAAGAACAAGCGCTTGTACGACCGCACCGCTCGAGAGGCTCCTTTGTTACCCGGAGAACGGGTACTGGTACGGGATAACCGGCGCCAGGGGAAGGGTAAACTCAGCGACCGGTGGGAAACCACCCCCTACGTAGTGGAGCAACAGCAAAGGCCTGACCAACCCGTGTATACCATGCCCCGTGAGAGTCCTGCACCGAAACCTGCTGCGTCCTTGTCCAAATTACCCGCGACAAGAGGCCGAGGCGCCGCCAGCACCTGTGGCCCCTGCACCCTCTTGGGTGGGCTGGCCTATGATTCGAAGGGCCCCCACTCCTGAGCCCAGGGAGGGGAGGCCGAGGCCCCAGCTCGACGCTCCCAACGGGAGACTAGGGGAGTACCCCCTGCAAGATACGGAGAATGGGAGTCGGGGTTCTCGGGACTAGAACGGATCCGGTGGGGGAGGGTGTCACCGGGTGGAAAACCCAGAGAGTCAAAAATCCCTCATTAGTCCCACTCTGGCTGTGCTTGATTGCTGGCCATAACGAGCGGCAGCTGAAGTGAATTAAGCTGCGCTTCATTGAAGCACGCGCTCTGGGCAAGATATAGTGGTGTATCTGGGCAAGCAAGGGTGGTGTACCTGGGCAAGCGTGTGTCTTGACGGCGGCGTAACAAGAGAAAGCTGAAGGTGGAATGTCTGATCGGTGTTCTATTGTGAAGTTTCACCGAGACATGCTCATTAAGTGAGTTTTCGGAAGCAACCCTTGAACAGCAGTACCATGGAGTAAGTGAGGAGATTACACAGCAGAGAAGAAGAGAAGTGACTGGCCAAAGTGGGAGAGGAAACCACCGCAGGATTGGAGAAAATACCCCGAGGAAAAGTTAAGTGCACCCTTCATTTGGTTACCCTTAGAAAAAGACTGCATGTGAAGATTGTCCATCACCAGTGCGGGAACTAACCTGTGTTGCGGGCAGTGTGTGTTATCCTGTTGATAGAGCGAAACATAGTAATTGGAACAGCTGGGAGGATCGCTGATGTGTTCACGTCAATCTTCTGAAATCGCCATCCTTGGAGTCATTCACTCTACAGCGAGAGGAAACGGGTCGACTAATCACTGTGGAGATGAAGTGAGTTTGCAGTGTCTGAGAGAGTGAAATGTACACGCGTGAGGATTTCTAAGAGTGATTTATGCACGAGTGTGGTGAGGTCTAACGACTGTGTTTCTTCCGAAACTGAGATGAATGAAAATTGACGTCTGAATATTGAAGATCCCTTTAAATTGATCTGTCTAAAGCTGGTTCCAGGTTTTCATTTGTGGCCGGTGTGGCGACCGATTCAAGCCGAGCCCGAACACCGTCATTGTCTGTCCCTCGGAGAAGAGGTGAGGCTGCTGTCCTCCCACTGACTGTTCTACGAACACACACACCAGCCGAGCCCGAACACCGTCGTTGTCTGTCCCTCGGGAAGAAGTTGCTGTCCTCCCACTGACTGTTCTACGAACACACACACCAGCCGAGCCCGAACACCGTCGTTGTCTGTCCCTCGGGGAAGAGGAGAAGTTGCTGTCCTCCTATGACTGTTCTGTGAACGTACACACCAGCCGAGTCTGAGCACTGTCGTCTGCCTGTCTCACGAGCACATCCGAGGAGACGAAGAAAGCCACTGTCTCACCCACAACCAGTGAGAAGAGGAGCCCCCGAAGAACTACTTACCGGCAACCCTCCCCGTTCCCCTTCTCACGCTGGGTCCCAGCCACGAACATTCGCATCACTGCTTTTATTGTTTTAAATTAATAAAATACTTACCCTTTTTAAATTCACTTCTTGTTGTCTGCCTCTTGGTGTCCTCTGGTGTCTGCTCCTCCGGAGTGTGGTTATTGACCCTCGGCCCTAACATCGGTGACACACTCACTCCCTCCCACCCTTTCTAAGCACTATATGGTGGATGACACAGAACTAAAATGTTGTCTTGTTTTCACTTCTTTGCCGAAGGAGATAATGTTTTAAACAGTTTACAGTTTATCCGTTTAGATCTACTGTAGAAACAACATGGTGAAGTCCATGCAGGGGACCCGCCGTGTATGAAAATAGAAATAACTCATTCTAAGGTAATAAAAACATAACGCTTCAGTATGTAAGGTCTTTATACAACTCTGTTATGTATATTATATTGCATTTCTTTCAATAGATCCTCCTAAAAATTAAACACAGCACCTTTAAACATAAAGGTTAAATTTAACATGTACAGTATATAATGTATGATAAAAGACATTAGCTTTATAAGTCTGGCACACGTTGTATGTAGGTGGTTAGTCTTTACCAGTACAGTTGTTAAAGATTCATTCAGTTGAAGTTCATTTCTCAGAGATGAACTACACACATCTCAAGTCATAAAAAGTAATATCTCTGAGAAATGTGATTGAAAAGGATAAAGAGGGGAAGCTACAGGAGAGACAGATTGTAAAAAAAAATGTCTAGACACTAAAATAGCCAGTGGTTACAGTAAAATTGTTTTATGGTTTTGGGACTTTGAAAACCCTTTTGTAACATCACCAATATCTGAAAATAGCCATTGACAATATTGGTGTTGAATCGAGCAATGCTTTAGGAGAAATCCTTTGCTCCTTCTTCATCAAAATTTAAAAGGAAAACTCTGTCATCATTTACTCACCCTTTTAACATTTCCAACCTTTATGACTATGTTTCTTCTGCAAATCAAAAAAGAAGACATTTTGAGAAAAGTTAGTCACCGAATAGCACTTGCCCCCATTCACTTTCTTTTATACGGACACAAAACCTATGCATATAAATGGGGGCCAGTTAACATCATTCTTCAAAATATCTACTTTTGTGTTCTGCGGGAGAAAGAAAGTCATACATGTTTAAAATGGGTGGTAAATGATGACAGAATTGGGTGAACTATCACTTTAACAAGACAAATATCAAATCATGTTCTAAGCAAATGGATGACTAAATATTGTATAATTATTCTTTCTTATTTTGACCTTGATTTGTAGGCCGGCGGAATACTGGCAAGCCCACACACAAATCAGAGTAAAATTACAGTCCTTTATGTTATATAAGATATCGGCCACTCTGTGGGGCTCAGATCTCACATTGGACCATTATCAGACACCCCCTGAGAGTTTCCTGTTCCCATCATTCTCTCACCATCGACCTGAGCCCTCAAAACATGTACCGCACCACATGCTTCGCCTGAAACAAAGAGCTGTAAAACATTCTGAGCCCCGACAACCCAAAAGCTTGTTAGATACTTAGCAGGAGTGTGTTTTCTTCTCCACCCCCCGTCGATCCACACGCAGAGACAAGTACGAATCAACTTCAACAAAGGGAGGCTTAAATGTTCTATACCTGTTAAGGTCTTGCTATTTCAAGGCTTGACAGCATGTTCAAAACACCCTTATGAGAGTTGATTCACAAACTGCGGCACCCGTGGGGATGTCGAGACAAACTTTAACTCCCCAAAAAAGGGACGAAAGAGAAAATAAATAAAACATATATAGGCGGTATATGCTTCAAAAACCCGAAATGACTCTCCAGAACCAGAGGCACTCAAGATTCTGTCTCTGGTGAAAAACTACAACTATAAATGAGAAAATGTAAAATGACTGACGGAAGTGAAGAGCTTTGCAGTGAAGACGAATAAAATATCCCTCGTATAGCTCCCGGCGCTTGTGTTTAACTCCCTCTCTCCCGACCTCACATCCGATTAATGGAGGTGTTAACCCTCTCTCAGACAAACAAATGAATCGCCGCCGCCACGACAAGCCTGGTGACATTTAGTGAGCCTCCATCAAACTCGACAATCAATCCGGGCATTAACTTTCCCTGACTCAATTAAACCCACTGGGCCTCAATTATATTTCTTTTGCATCACACAAACTGTTCCTCCAAGAGGACATGAAGAAAAAGGACGCTGATAAAATGCATTCCACGCTTCTTTTTGATGCTTTGGATTTGTTTTTTAAAAGGCAGAATGAGAAGATAAACAGTATCTCCAAAATAACAGAATCCTCATTTATGTTAGCTTCAAAATTACAAATGTCTAGCCTGACTAATGTCTATAATTTCACGGTTTCCCTATGAGCCGTGGGAGCAAAATAAATATATGAATGGGTTAAAGCAACACCTGCAAAGATTTTTAGTGTTTTGATCTGTGGTGAACACTTTAGATGAATACAGTCAAAAAGAGTTGTAATAAGTCAGAATGGTCATTAAGTATTCATGAATGTCATCATTTTTTTAGTGTTTACCTGATCTGTCATCCTTGAAACTTTAGATGCAATACAGTCAAGAACCTCAGATTGTTGTATGGATAAGTCAGAGGGTCAACATGGTCATATGAAGTATTTAACCTCTGAGCTTCTCATTGTAACCATAGTAGGGTGCTGGTGTCATCATTGCAGCGATATCAATGCGGTATTCTGTCACAGCGGATGTTATAACAAAGGTGTGGGTTCAACAACATAATTGGGCTTAGTGCTGCGGTTCTATTGATGTTTCCTAATTTTCAATCAGAAAGCAGATAAACTACTTTGATCAAACTGACAGTGTAACCAAGAGGATTCCAAACATTGCAATGAGTAAAATAAAAACATTTTCAACAGCTTTTTACATTCACATTTAGTCATTCAGCAGACGCGAGCGATTGTGTGCATGTGCACTATAATAACAATATTCATTAACAGCAAAACTGATGTGTCCATATTTTAACATATGCACATGAAAAACAATGTTACATTTTTTTATGATGGTTTAAACCAGTCGTCTCCAACGTGGTGCCCGCATGAACTTTGTGAGGTGCCCGCCAAGCACAGGGCTAAAAAAAAAAGCTGCACATCGATCGACTATACCGATCGGGCGAGTGCTGCAACGTCATGAAAGTTTATCATTTGCGTGTTTTTAAGCTTTGCTTATGTAAATATATTCAAGTGCAAACATATGTAAAAGACAACTTAATTGCCTGTGCCTATTGACTATATTATAATTTCTTTGTCCATATAACAGTTGGTCTATGTGGCAGAATTGAACCTCTGAAGTTTTTTCTGTACTAACGCGCTGTTTCCACATCATTTCTAAACAGATAAATGTATCTTACAGTCCAGGGTTAAGTCGGTATTCACATTAACAAAGATTTCTTATGAATATCATAGGTAATATTTGTTAAACAATGTGAATGGGGCTCTGTGGAGACATGTCGAGATTCGCAGCAGAGCGCTGCACAGAATGGGCGGTTGAGTGAGGTTTTGGTGGACAATTTCTGTTTAGAATAAGTAATGGCATCATAACGTGATAAAATAAATAAAAGGATGTCAAAAAATGGCCCTGCTAGTCCAACTTTAACAAATGTAAACAGTTCAAAATAAAATGCATGTGTAACAGTATGCTGGATCCGAGATATTTTACATTTGAATATTTTATTAAATTTCTGTATGAAAACTGTTTCTAACAATTTCGTATACCATTAAAAGAGAAAAAAAAATCATTTATTTTGTAAATGGTTATGGTGGTAGGCTATATAACTAAGGTGAAATTGACTGTAACAAAAAACAAAAGGATTGATTATAACTTGATTATTAAAAAATGCATCACATTATGCATCATACAGTTTAAAGTTTGAAAGTATTTTCTTATTATATCCAACAAGTAGCCTTCTGGATGATTTTATCTCTTCAGGTAGCCCTCACTCACAAAAAGGTTGGAGACCCTGGTTTAGCCAATTGATTCACAAAAATAAATCTAACTAATCCTCTTTAACATAACACCGTTTTAAAGTGATAATTCTGAATTTTTCAAAAATTCTGTCAACGCTGAACAAGTCAAAACCATTGACTTGCACTGGTTTTGTGTTCCCCAAAGAAGTAAATGGTTCTACTGTTGTTTGGATGCCAACATTCTTTAAAATATCTTCGTTTGTGTTCTGCAGAAGAAAGAAAATCATACAGGTTTTAAATGACAAGGGGGTGAGCAAATAATTACAGAATTTTTATTTTCACATTAATGCATTTTGCGAATATGTTTAAATCCGAGATGCTCTGCTTTCATAAAAAATGGGTTAAAATCATAGCATTTTTACGATGTTGCTTAATCTCACACCGTCACCATAATCATAAAAAATACATTGTAAAAACTGAATCAATTTAACCCCTAGTTAAACAGAAAATTATGATTTTAAGCATCAATCTTAAGCGATTTAAGAATTCAGCATCATTTCTGGAATTTGTTTCAGTTGATCACATTAGACAAGTCCCACAAGTAACTCCCCGAAAGATTTATTCCAGGCATATGGTAGACTGTCAGGGTGCACTGGTGAGGGAAGCGGTACCTGACCGCATCTCAGGCGACAGGGGACATTTAGATCCAAACCCCGCCTTCATCCTTCTTTTACTCTAATCTTATTCTGACCTCTGTTTCTCTCCATCTGTGTTTGTGACTCCCAGACAGATTGTGACCAGCTTTAGTGGGTGTCGAGAGTTTGTGTGTGCATGCGTGTTTATGCGAGCGTGTGTGCTTGACACGTTGTTTTCTCCTCAAAGCTATGATAAATGTTCCACTCTGTCCTCTCACTACAGAGCAGATTTAGCTCTGGGGAGATCACACACACACAGTCTGGCTCAGTCTGCTAGCGAAACTCTTGGCTTGGTTGCTTGGCTATGGTATCTTGTCACCACTGTTGACATGGCAGCCTCACGGGTGTCAAAAGCCCAGCGCTGTGCCCAGATAGATGAGCTAGTCATGTGAAGAAACATTGAAACATTTGCAGTTTCATTCAGTAGAACAAACACACACTCATACACATACGCATACACATTTATGCAGCATCTATTAAACTTTTTCTCATACTCAACTCAAGACAGACTTAATCCGAGAAACATTCCTCCTTCACACACAATCCGATATACAGAGTGCAGTGATTAAGGGTCCGAATAAAGCGCATGACACAAATCAGACAACAGTGTTTATAGAAATGGTCGTCTAATCCTTAGGTAATGTTACAGTCATGGTGGCTGGATTGCAAGCAAACATGTGAATGTGGAGACACCCGTTGAATGAGACAACGGGGGGAGTGAAGAGTGAAAATGAGATTGTTAAAAGCATCAGGGGAGCTATAGATCTCTGCGTATTTTAACAAAGCTTTCAGAACAGCACAAACAAGCCTTGCGGCGCAGCGATAAGCAAAACGGCACCAAGTGGCGCAGAGAGCCGCAGAAAGAGGCAACTATCCGGCCACTTGGCCACCAACCAACGGCAGTTAAACAAAGACGGATGTGACTAAACATGCACGCTTACACACACAGACGTGCTCATTAGCACCTTGTTAATACATGAGAACCCTAAACATGCAGTTTATGAATTAGGGAGCAGTTTTGTCTAGACTCACATGTAATTTAAAGGGATAGGTTAGCCATCATTTATTTCCTATCATGTCAAACCTGTATGAATTTTTTTCTGCAGAACTCAAAAGATATGCTGAAGAATGTTGGTAAGCAAACAACACTGGACCCCATTGACTTCCATTGCATGGACACAAAACCACTGAGACATCAAAAATCTTCTTTTGAGTTTCACAGAAGAAAGTCTTAGAGGTTTGGAATGACATGAAAATGAGTAGATAATGCATGAATGTACATTTCTGAGTGAACTAAACCGTTAAGGGTGTGAAGTTTTGTTCGAATTTTTGAGGGTGCTGCTCAACATCTATCAAATAGTATAGTCGCGAGACACGTGGACATGATGTTATCAGGATTTCTGTTCAGGAGTGAACAGCCGAGTTGTTTTGGCTAAGTGTCTCCCTGTGGTGGTAAATTGCTGTGTAGACTGCTCAAAAGTAAATACCCTCAGACTCTCCACTATACTTAGGGGACCTGGACTAAAGCTAGCCTCTGGACTGCCTTGTCTAACCGCTTTAACATCAGAGGTTCCTTTGTGGATTACTATGTATGGCCAAACATATTCATTCTTGAGAAGCGATAAACGCTTTCCCTTTCTTGTTCATTTAAATGTCATTCATAACCAGTTGTGAAAAGATCAGACAAAGCAAACAATATGGGTGTGTATGAATCTGCTCCCTTGATCACTGGACAGGGCACTGATCTGAGAGTTTGTCATTTTAAAAGGAACAGTTCTCCTAAAAATGAAGATTCTGTAAAAGAAATATACTTATATTTAACACACATTGTTAGACACGTAGGGAACACAATTTAATTCAATTAAACTTCGGCTGAAATGTTGCACAGATATGTAACAAAATAATCAAAAAGGTTGTTGCACCTGTTGCAACAATGGTGACATTTTACAACATGCTTGTATCTGCACTTCAACGCTTTCTGCACCAAAAAAAATTGTAAAGTATGCAAAAGGTATGTGCTTTATAAAGTGCAATGCTTCAATTGCGAGTACCAGAGAGCGTGCCAACAAACCAAAGCCATACACATTTCTGATTGGCTCTTATTTTGCTTTCATTGTTGACAATAAAATTGCTTGTTGCTGGAACCTTATTGGATGACTCTGATGGTGTTAAACTCTCACACACAGTCAAACTAATGAAAAGTAGGTATAGCTTAGTACATCACAGACAAAGGATATCCTAAAAAGACCTAAACAGACGATCGTATTCCGAGGTAAATCAAATTATCTGGGAAAATGGCATTAAATCAGTTAAGGAATGCTTTCCTACCAGGGGCTTTGTAGAAGCCATTCTCCTCTCTCTCAGGCAACAGATAAACTTCTCCCTCCTTCCAGATCAGGGAGTGTTCTTGCCCTCCGGTTAATACACCCCTCCAGCCATCTGGATCTTAACAAAAAAAACCATCAAAATATATTCACTGCAGAACATTTAAAGCATCTATAAAATATATAAGGTCACATAAAAGATATTTGTAATTCTAATCCTGACAATAAAACACAGCCTTCACAATAGAGCAGAGATGTCACTATGTAGGCCAACCTGATAGGAAATTAGCAACGGGTTTCCCGTGGACTTTCTAATGGGTTTTAATGTTACCATTTATTTTTTAATATTAGGTATGTAGTCAAAGCCCCTCATGTTTGATTTGGTTTGTGAATTAAAATTTTACAAACACGTTAACTTCAAATGGTAATTGTGAAGCCATTGTGTGCTTTACAGCCACACTATTGAACTTTTGCTCACGGCTCCACCATGTGGTTGATAAGCGCAATTGTCTGTTACAAGTGTCGTAAATAATGTCACTGCATAAGCTTTCCCCTGGGCACCGCAATACATGTGAATTTGCTGACTAAACTGATGAAACTGGTGAATGCAGAAAAGTTTGGAAACCATATCCGCAGGCAGGGGATGGCGGGGCTGTGTGTACCGACCCGAACACAGAACTTACAGTGTGTGGTTATAGTTGTTCTACCACTGAAATAATTTTAGAGACATTATTTTAAGGTTGAAAAAACTACAAAGTGTTGCTTTAAAAAGTCTACCCAAATACATTCTCATTCCTGTTTTGTGCATCTCTATTAACTTGAAAGTTCTGCAAAGTGTTTGTATAAAAAAGAAAAAAGAAAAGTGGTTTTACAGTGGAAAACATTGCCAAACCAACGTATGTTTTATGAATTACCTTCTAGAAAGTCTGAAGTAATCTTGACAGCCGTGTGCTGATTGGAGGATGAGCAAGCGAGGGAGTGGCCAAAACAAAAGCATTTCTTACAGCCCTCTGGATTCTCCAGCTGAAGGTTGAAGGAGTCTGGTTTGCACCTATGATACACAAAAAAAAATAAAAAAAATAAAGCACACTGATACTGTAGAGTGGTCTGCTTTTCTCTAATCTATCAAAATTATTTATGTGAACATTCAGAGAATGCTCTCTTTTTTATCGAGTTGTTTGCAAAGGGGAGTGGAAATGAGAGTTTCTCCATTTTTTTATCAATCAATCAATCAATCAATCAATCAATCAATCAATCATCATCAATCAATCAATCAATCATCAATCATCAATCAAATCAATAGGGCAAATGGTTCAATGAGAAAAAGAGAGAGAGAGAGGGCCAGAGAGGGTATGCTATAGGTCACCTGTTGCAAGACTGTCCTTCCACATTAGTCTTGCAGTGGCAGCGTCCATCTTCAGCTGAACACGCTCCCACACTGCCCCTTTCATCACATTCACACAACCTGTTTGAAACACACACATTTACAAACATCCAGAAAAACATGAGAGACCCTGTTGCTCACAACTGCTCTAGGGCAGGAGCTGCTCTGTCAGGTGTAAATGTTTTATCTGTCGGTGATCTGCTACATGGCCTTAAAACTTTAGCTTTAACTGGCTCGCTTTTACCCGTAATTCTCTTACCTGACAAGAGTTATACCTCTCTCGCTATCTCCCCATCTCTTTTCGTTCATGTTTCGCTCCAGTAGACCAACTAATTTACACCAGAAAACACTGACCCGCCTAGGCCACAGGAGAACGAATTGATGTATAAAATTTTTGTTTGACGTTTTGCCTGTCTCTTGTGATTTCGTCTGCATTACGGAGTTACATGCGTCGATGGGTACTGTAAGCATATGCAAAGTGCGAAGACTCTTCAGGTGGATGTAATTTATGTGCATTTTAATGTTTCATTTTTTCCTTCAATTTCTTTAAAAAATAACAAATGCTAAATAAAATAATAGTAATAATGTAAAATATAATAAGGAAGTTATAAAAATATAAGAGTAAGCAGCCGTAATGATTACATTTTGCAAAAACAATTGCATTTATTTGCTATACAGTAGTAACAAAACTGTTAAACTGTGTCAGAACAAATTCATCTTGATTATGTCAGATAACTTAATATCATAATATATATCTTAACTTAATATATAATATAATATGTCATATGTGTCCCAATTTGCTTTGATTTCAATAGTTCCCTTTCTGTCGGTCTCCCGACGTTGTGTCGAACCAACAGATGGGGTTTGACTTGAGAACCATCATCATCTTCTGACTAGTTTGAAAAGGCCAATGAAAGTGGCGAATGAAATTTGCATGCCGGACTCCGCCTACAGATTTCAGGGTATAAAAGGGAGACGGCGTGCTGCATTCATTCACCTTGTGTCCGGAGCCTTCGATCTTATGATCCTTTTATCTCTGATTCTCGACGACTGCTGGATTCTGAACGACGTGGTGCAGCGGACTATTCCTTCCTGCATCGACTTCCCCTGGGCATCTCGGCAGTTCCCGAAGTGTTCGAATTTTTATGTCCCGCTATTCTCGTGGATGCAACACACTCATCGAGGAGGGGGATGGACACAATGTTCTTCAAATGTGCCCCAGGTGGAGCGTGCCGTCGCGGTGCACCTGTGCCCGCAGATGGCGGCCACCTGGAGAGGTCGACCTAGACTCCCATCCAAGTTTTCGGCATCCCTGGTGTCCAAGGCTTGCACTGCTGTGGGCCAAGCTGCCTCCTCTCTCCACGCCATGGCCACCCTGCAGGTCCATCAGGCCGAGGCGTTGAAAGAGCTCCACGAGGGTAAGACCGACCCAGCGCTTAAGCATGAACTCCACACCGCCACCGACTTTGCCCTACAGGTGACCAAGGCGACCGCGTAGGCCCTGGGTCGGATGATGTCCACACTTGTGGTCCAGGAGAGACACCTCTGGCTGAACCTTGCGCAGATGTATGATGCCGAGAAAGTCTGCTTTCTCGACGCACCCATCTCGCAAGGGTGGCTGTTCGGCGAAACTGTCGAGGACTTCTCCCAGCAGTTCTCGACAGTAAAGAAGCAGATGGAGGCTATCAAGCATGTCCTCCCCCGCAGCCCCTTTCCTCCTCGACGGCGGCGGCGCCCCCCACTCAGGGAGGAGGAGACCACCGCCCGTGGAAGTGGCTCTGACAGGAAGACCCCAGGGAGATAGAGAACACCATCATGCTCGACCCAAGCCATCACATCACTGGTCGGTCGATCGGGATGGTCCCTGCCGTCACGGCGAGACACAATGTTGAGTATAAACAGCAACCCTCAGCACGCTCAGTTCGACGGTGCGTTGAGCTGCATCACCGCCGAGCAGGTAAGTCAGCAGAGGCGATCTCCGATCTCCTCCCCGGGGGCCTCCCCACGGCGAGGGATCCGCACTGCCCAGCACAGTTCCCACCTCCCCCCTTCGGGACCAGGAAGACCCAACCCATCCTTGTTGTGTCCAGTGCGCGCGCCGCGCCCTCTACTGGGACCGCACACGCAGAGCTTCAGACCAGCTCTTTGTCTGTTTGGAGGTCAGCAAGAGGGAGGGCTGTCTCCAAACAGAGATCTCTACGGGTCCTCGACACAACGTCGAGAGACCGACAGAAAGGGAACGTCTTGGTCGTTGTGTCCTTCATGGCCTTTTCAAACTAGTCAGAAGATGATAAGTTCTCAAGTCAAACCCTATCTGTCGGTTCGCCACAACATCTCGTTCCCTCCATAAGGGAACAGAAGTTACATCCATAACCAAAACATTTTACTGTACTGTTCTGATTTGAGGCTTTAGTGTGATAGAGATTTACAGATGTTAGGGGACCTTTTTGACTTAAATTCAAACCCACTACTGTAAATAAGCAGGCTGTTTCTTTTCTTCACTAAACTTATACTGCAAGGCATTATAACAGCCTGAGTCTGAGTCCCACAAATTGTTTCCAGAATGTTATTTTGTAATTCTTAATGAATGTTTATTGACCTAATTCTGCTCAGCAAATGTTATATGTGATGTTGTGCTACGTGTAAGATATATATATGAACATCTGTATGCAAGGTCTAAGAATGATGTTCTTCCCACCCTACAAATATTTGGGACAGTAACTTGCTGTATTACCTGCATCCACCAGGGCCCAGAGAATGGAAACCAGAGTTGC
>VCII01000995.1:0-13024 GCA_006030095.1 Triplophysa siluroides
GGCAGCCCTGCATTTTAAACACCTGTATATGCAAATAAAACTGCTTTATTGTCAACCAGTCTAATTTCGCTTCATTTTAACCATCCTGTACTATGCAATATAAAACCTGCTGTTTTCAACCAGTCTAATTTCACTGCATTTTAACCATCCGGTACTATGCAATATAAAACCTGCTGTATTTTAACCATTCTAATTTCGCTGCATTTTAACCATCCTGTAGTATCTAATATCAAATTAATTCTGCTGTATATTACCCTCCCAGTCCGATGCAATATCAAACGAATTCCGTAGTATTTTAACCATCCTGATTCTGCTGCATTATAACCATCCTGTACGATGCTATATCAAACGAATTCTGACGTATATCACCCTCCCAGTCTGCCGCACAACTAACTGAAGTGTGCAGGTTTACCACGTCTGACACTACCAACTGAGGTCTGCTGTTTTATAACCTCCCCATCATCATTGAAGTCAGAGCCAGCATCATCTGAATCCTCAATGACATCACTCCCATTGTGGACGGGAGTCTGGAGGCCGTCCGCAGGATCTTCCTGCTGAAATAGACAGTAGTATGAGTGGTGTATTGTCTTAATACATTATTTTGACAAATATTGACTTTCCATCTTCCAGATTTCAGAATAAACCAACAACAAAAAACAAAATCAGAAAATGTGTCGGGTGTATAAACATGTCAGTACCTGAAACCATTTGTGTTTAAAGATCTCATCCAGCTCAATACGATCCCCTGGATCCTCTTGCAGACAGGCTCCAATCAGATCAGCATTCTGTTCAGAAAGACAGAAGAGACGATTATTACCTTAAACTGTGAGTTTATCTGAATGTCACTTTAAACTCTCATTCATAATCTTATTCAATTCTTTTATCAAAGCACTTGTTCTGTTTTCTATCTTTCAGAACTACAGTTGGTCTGATGAAGATCTCACCTTCAGTCAAGCCGTCTTTACTCCATGACTTCTCGTTGATCTGGTCAAGGTCTGAATAGGTGGGAAATCTCCTGCACATCATGGCGAATAGCAGCACTCCCAGAGAGTACACCGTCGCCGGCTTTGCGTAGTACTCGCCCCATTCAAAGTATTCTGGGCAGGTGTAGTTCATTGTGCCTAAAGAAAACAAATTAGCGTGCACAAAAATTTGATGTCTCAAAAGTGAGCAGAAGAACTATCAGAAAATCATCATCTCAGTATTGATGTAAACACCTGTTCATTAGGAAGTGATAAAACATACCCATATACTCCGTGTAAGCTGATCTTTTAAGCAGATCGCCGCACCCAAGTCAATCATTTTGACCTCCAGCGTGTCCGGGTTAATCAGGAGGTTCTCCAGTTTAATGTCTCTATGGAAAACCCCCGCATGCAGCAGATTGCAGCCGCATAAGTCGCTTGTGCCATGACAGCCTGCGCAATGTTCTCGGTCACGCTGCCTCCATTGTTGTCGTTGAAATTGATCAGGTCCATGCAGGGAGAGGGGCGCTCCAGGATCATGATATATATCTGTCCGAATAGTCCTGCCAGTCCAGAAACTGGACGATTACAGGAACATGTACTCCCTCACAGGCAAGCATCTGAAGACCGACCTCTCGTGGAAGAGGCTCAGGATGACCCGGCTAGAAGAAAAACAATTGTTTGTCATGAATAGATGAAGGTGGTTTAACAAACAAGGATTTAGCTCAGTCTCGAACAAACTGGGAAGATGTTTTCAATTGAAGAATAACACAAGCTTCTTACAATGTTGATGTAATCCTCCATCACTTCAACGTTCTTGTTCACAAATTTCACTGCGACCTGATCAACAAATAAAAAAATGGATTAGTGAAAGCATTCATCCTGAACAACTGTGCTATAATACATTCACAACAGTAAAGAGCAAGTTTGGTCAGGTTTCAATAGATCAAGCACTGAAGTCCTGGACACATTAAGGTTTGAAAAGAAGATGAGCACAAGACAGAAAAAAGAGAAATAAAATCAAACCTCTAAGCCGTCCTGCAGACGCTTCCCTTCAAAGACTTTTCCAAAACCGCCTTCACCCAGCATTCTGCCGATCTCATACCGCTGGCCATTGATTTCTATTAAAGAAAATGCAGCAGACATGAATCATCAAACATTAGCAATACTTAACCTAAAACTATTTAACAATATTTGTTTAACATGTAAAACATAGTGATGTTCTTAAAAATAATTTTTAATCTTAATTTTGTTATTGAATATGTTATTACATCCACACATATATATCACAGTAACAGAATGTTTACATTGCTAAAGGTGTGAAGTGATACACAGAATCGTTGTGTGAATAAAACACAGCTTTTGACCAATCAGAATCAAGGACTGAAACTATATCTGTTTTACAAGTTGTGTTATGGTGGAATGATGAAAGTTACTTACCTTCAATTCTCAAATTGGGATTCTGATCTTCCTCCAACTTTTCTTCAGACTGACTGCCTGAAATGTGCAGGATTAAAATGTCCACATGATCATTGAAGTCAGAGGCAGCATCATCTGAATCCTCAATGACATCACTGCCAGTGTGGACTGGAGTCTGGAGGCCGTATGCGGGATCTTCCTGCTGAAATTACAGTAGTATGAGTGGTGTATTGTCTAAATACATTATTTTGACACATATTGACTTTCCATCTTCCAGATATCATGATAAAACAACAAAAAAACTAATCCAGAAAATGTGTCGGTTTATAAACATGTCAGTACCTGAAACCATTTGTGTTTAAAGATCTCATCCAGCTCAATACGATCCTCTGGATCCTCTTGCAGACAGGCTCCAATCAGATCGCAGCATTCTGTTCAGAAAGACAGAAGAGACGATTATTACCTTAAACTGTGAGTTTATCTGAATGTCACTTTAAACTCTCATTCATCATCTTATTCAATTATTTTATCAAAGCACTTGTTCTGTTTTCTATCTTTCAGAACTACAGTTGGTCTGATGAAGATCTCACCTTCAGTCAAGCCGTCTTTACTCCATGACTTCTGGTTGATCTGGTCAAGGTCTGAATAGGTGGGAATCTCCCGCACATCATGGCGAATAGCAGCACTCCCAGAGAGTACACCGTCGCCGGCTTTCCATAGTACTCGCCCCATTTAATGTATTCAGGGCAGGTGTAGATCCTTGTGCCTACAGAAAACAAATTAGCGTGCACAAAAAGGTGATGTCTCAAAAGTGAGCAGAAGAACTATCAGAAAATCATCATCTCAGTATTAATGTAAACACCTGTTCATTAGGAAGTGATAAAACATACCCATATACTCCTTGTAAGCTGATCTTTTAAGCAGATCGCCGCACCCGAAGTCAATCATTTTGACCTCCAGCGTGTCCGGGTTAATCAGGAGGTTCTCCAGTTTAATGTCTCTATGGAAAACCCCCCCGTATGCAGCAGATTGCAGCCGCAGAAGTCGCTTGTGCCATGATAGCCTGCGCAATGTTCTCGGTCACGCTGCCTCCATTGTTGTCGATGAAATTGATCAGGTCCATGCAGGGAGAGGGGCGCTCCAGGATCATGATATATCCGTCCAAATAGTCCTGCCAGTCCAGAAACTGGACGATTACAGGAACATGTACTCCCTCACAGGCAAGCATCTGAAGACCGACCTCTCGTGGAAGAGGCTCAGGATGACCCGGCTAGAAGAAAAACAATTGTTTGTCATGAATAGATGAAGGTGGTTTAACAAACAAGGATTTAGCTCAGTCTCAAACAAACTGTGAAGATGTTTTCAATTGAAGAATAACACAAGCTTCTTACAATGTTGATGTAATCCTCCATCACTTCATCGTTCTTGTTCACACATTTCACTGCGACCTGATCAACAAAACAAAAAAATGGATTAGTGAAAGCATTCATCCTGAACATAACTGTGCTATAATACATTCACAACAGTAAAGAGCAAGTTTGGTCAGGTTTCAATAGATCAAGCACTGAAGTCCTGGACACATTAAGGTTTGAAAGAAGATGAGCACAAGACAGAAATAAGAGAAATAAAATCAAACCTCTAAGCCGTCCTGCAGACGCTTCCCTTCAAAGACTTTTCCAAAACCGCCTTCACCCAGCATTCTGCCGATCTCATACCGCTGGCCATTGATATCAATTAAAGAAACTGCAGCAGACATGAATCATCAAACATTAGCAATACTTAACCTAAAACTATTTAACAATATTTGTTTAACATGTAAAACATAGTGATGTTCTTAAAAATAATTTTTAATCTTAATTTTGTTATGAATATGTTATTACATCCACACATATATATCACAGCAACAGAATGTTTACATTGCTAAAGGTGTGAAGTGATACACAGAATCGTTGTGTGAATAAAACACAGCTTTTGACCAATCAGAATCAAGGACTGAAACTATATCTGTTTTACAAGTTGTGTTATGGTGGAATGATGAAAGTTACTTACCTTCAATTCTCAAATTGGGATTCTGATCTTCCTCCAACTTTTCTTCAGACTGACTGCCTGAAGTGTGCAGGATTAAAATGTCCACATGATCATTGAAGTCAGAGGCAGCATCATCTGAATCCTCATTGACATCATTCCCAGTGTGGACTGGAGTCTGGAAGCTGTCTGCGGGATCTTCCTGCTGAAATTACAGTAGTATGAGTGGTGTATTGTCTTAATATATGCTATTGACACATATTGACTTTCCATCTTCCAGATATCATGATAAAACAACAAAAAAACTAATCCAGAAAATGTGTCGGTTTATAAACATGTCAGTACCTGAAAAACCATTTGTGTTCAAGGATCTCATCCAGCTCAATACGATCCTCTGGATCCTCTTGCAGACAGGCTCCAATCAGATCGCAGCATTCTGTTCAGAAAGACAGAAGAGACGATTATTACCTTAAACTGTGAGTTTATCTGAATGTCACTTAAACTCTCATTCATATCTTATTCAATTTTATCAAAGCACTTGTTCTGTTTTCTATCTTTCAGAACTACAGTTGTCTGATGAAGATCTCACCTTCAGTCAAGCCGTCTTTACTCCAGACTTCTCGTTGATCTGGTCAAGGTCTGAATCTGTGGGAAATCTCCTGCAAACCATGGCGAATAGCAGCACCCCAGAGAGTACACCGTCGCCGGCTTTGCGTAGTACTCGCCCCCATACAAAGTATTCAGGACAGGTGTAGTTCATTGTGCCTAAAGAAAACAAATTAGCGTGCACAAAAATGTCATGTCTCAAAAGTGAGCAGAAACTATCAGAAAATCATCATCAGTATTGAAGTAAACACTTGTTCATTAGGAAGTGATAAAACATACCCATACTCCTTGTAAGCTGATCTTTTAAGCAGATCGCCGCACCCGAAGTCAATCATTTTGACCTCCAGCGTGTCCGGGTTAATCAGGAGGTTCTCCAGTTTTATGTCTCTATGGAAAACCCCCCGAGTGCAGCAGATTTCAGCCGCATAAATCGCTTGCCCCATGATAGCGTGTGCAGTGTACTCGGTCACGCTGCCTCCATTGTTTTTCAGGAAACTGGTCAGGTCCATGCAGGGAGAGGGGCGCTCCAGGATCATGAAATATCCGTGTGAATATTCCTGCCAGTCCAGAAACTGGACGATTACAGGAACATGTTCTCCCTCACAGGCAAGCATCTGAAGACCGACCTCTCGTGGAAGAGGCTCAGGATGACCCGGCTAGAAGAAAAACATTGTTTGTCATGAATAGATGAAGGTGGTTTAACAAACAAGGATTTAGCTCAGTCTCAAACAAACTGTGAAGATGTTTTCAATTGAAGAATAACACAAGCTTCTTACAATGTTGATATAATCCGCCATCACTTCATCGGTCTTCTTCACAAACTTCACTGCCACCTGATCAACAAAACAAAAAAATGGATTAGTGAAAGCATTCATCCTGAACATAACTGTGCTATAATACATTCACAACAGTAAAGAGCAAGTTTGGTCAGGTTTCAATAGATCAAGCACTGAAATCCTGGACACCTTAAGGTTTGAAAAGAAGATGAGCACAAGACAGAAAAATAGAAATAAAATCAAACCTCTAAGCCGTCCTGCAGACGCTTCCCTTCAAAGACTTTTCCAAAAACCGCCTTCACCCAGCTTTCTGCCGATCTCATACTGCCAGCCATTGATTTCTATTCAAATAAAATGCAGCAGACATGAATCACCAAACAATAGGAATACTTAATACTTCAAATACTGTGAAATTTTGTTTCAGCTATTGACCAATCAGAATCAAGGACTATCAAACTATATCTGTTTTATACGTTTTGTTATGTTGAAATTATGAAAGTAAACTCACCAATAATTGTCACATTGTGCTTTGATCTTCCTCTCTATCCTCATTTAAGTGGACAGGAGTCTGGAGATACTCTGCAGGATATTTGTCCTGAAATAAACAGTAATATGAGTGGTGTATTGTCTAGATACATTATATTGACTTTCCATCTTCCAGATTACAGAAACAAACAAGATAAAAAATAAATTGCAGAAAATGTCGGGTGTATAAACATGTCAGTACCTGAAACCACGTGTGGTAAAGGATCCCATCCAGATCAATACGATCCTCTGGATCCTCTTGCAGACAGGCTTCAATCAAATGGCAGCATTCTGTTCAGAAAGACAGAAGAGACGATTATTACCTTAAACTGTGAGTTTATCTGATGTCACTTTAAACTCTCATTCATCATCTATTCAATTATTTTATCAAAGCACTTGTTCTGTTTTCTATCTTTCAGAACTACAGTTGGTCTGATGAAGATCTCACCTTCAGTCAAGCCGTCTTTGTAAAAGATCTTTTTGTTGATCGTGGACCGGTCAATACAGTTGGGAAATGTCCCACACACCATGGCGAACAGAAGTGTCCCGAGCGAGTACACCGTCGCCGGCTGTCCGTAATACTCGCCCGTTTTGAAAAACTCTGGGCAGGCGTAGTCTCTTGTGCCTGAAGAAAACAGATTTCATATCATTTAACCGTTACATTGCCAGTATTTTGTAGCCTAACTGAGTCTAGAACTGCATCTGAATGATGTCGTCTTATTTATACAAATGTAAATGAGGTGTCTGAAATGATAACACATACCCATAAACATCTTGTAAGACGACCTTGTAAGCAGATCGCCGCACCCAAAGTCGATGAGTTTGACGTTAGGGTGTCTGTTGTTACGAGGAGGTTCTCCATTTTGATATCACGGTGGAAAACCCCCCGTTGGCAGCACTTGTAGGCAGCTGTGGTCGCCTGCCACATGATGTCTTTGGCCAACTCCTCGTTGAGTTTTCCCCCGTTGCTCGTAACAAATTCACGAACATCCACGCAAGGAGAGGGGCGCTCCAGGACCATGATGTAGTGTCCGGATACACCTGCCAGTCCAAGAGCTGGACAACCTGAGGAACGACTTCTCCCGTACAGGCAAGCATGTGAAGAGCCACCTCACGTGGAAGAGGCTCAGGATGACCCGGCTAGAAGAAAGACAACAGCATCATTACACAGAGTTTGGAAAAACAGAAGACGGTGGAATGTGCATGTAAAAAGTGATGAAGAAGTTTTCAATTGAAGAATTTTAGGTACTTACGATTTTGATAAAATCCAGATGGTTAGACGTATTGACACGTTTCACTGCCACCTGATCAACAAAACAAGCAATGATTTACAGCTAAATCATTTCATTCAAAGCGTTCATCCTGAGCAGACATGTAAGAAATACAAGCACTAAAAAGTGGATACAAGATACATTCAGAGGTGTGTAAAGGATAGAGTGAGATATTGAATAGATGAGCACAAGACTATTTGTTAGTTACTGTGAGTAAAAAAGCAAACCTTCAAGCCATCCTTCACCCGGGTCCCTTCATAAATGGCTCCAAAAGCACTTTCAGCCAGCATGTCACCGATCTCATACTGGCATGACTTGATTTCTATTAAACAAAATTGACACAAAATACTAAATAGGATTTAAACAAAATTTAACAATTTTGTCATTTAACATGTGAGCAGAAGTGTCAATGATGGAGTACCTTTACTGGTGTTTCTCTTCTCGACTGATGCTGGGTGGAAATCCAGCTCTTCGTCCCAGTCCGACTCGATATCGACTGTATCCTGAACGATATCGACTGGATCCTGTGAAGGCAGCACTTGCACAACGGACTCAGAAAGGACTGGACCCTGAACGGAAGTCGAGTCCCGGCCCAAAATGCACCTGCACAAGGGGCTCAGAAAGGACTGGACCCTGAACGGAAACCTCAGTCGAGTCTGGCCCAAAATTCACCTGCACAAGGGGCTCAGAAAGGACTGGAAAACCTCAGTCGAGTCTGGCCCAAAATTCACCTGCACAAGGGGCTCAGAAAGGACTGGACCCTGAACGGAATCCTCAGTCGAGTCTGGCCCAAAATGCACCAGCACAAGGGCTCAGAAAGGACTGGATCCTGAGTGCTGAGGATCTCCAGGTCACAGGTGAGAGTTTCCTGGTTTTCCGGAAACTCTGTAGTGACAAACACACAAGATCAGTCAAAGAATATTCATGAAATATCAACACTTAACGTTACATTCATGAGTCCAACACCATACTGAAATGGACAAATTTCACTCAGATTTTGAACAAAAGGATCTGTGTTTAACCAATAAGTTACAGTAGGTCATCCTGGCAAACACCATAAATAATTTTCAACATATAAGGTGTAGCAGCCTAAAGCCTTTCCGAAGCCGCAGGAGCTGAGTGCGGAATAACTTCATCTGTGTTCATCTGTGACCGTTGCATATGGAGATTTATTTTGATCCACCAAATTCGTACAACAAAAAACTTGAGGTATTGGAAGACCATTTTAAATCAAGGTAGTTTGATGAATTTACGGTCAACAAAACAATGTTTCTTCCCCTTCCTCATTTCCTCTCCCCTCCACAGGTGCTTTAATTCTCACTTAATTAGTGACACACCCAAATTTGCCCATGGTCATATGATATCACTCATGAATGTTTACATGGCTCCTATATAAAGGTATAACAGATCCAAAAAGGTTATGACAGTTGGATTCAAATCGAAATATTTTCACATATATTTTAACTACATTTTTGTTTTGAAATCATTCATTTTGATGTGTTTTACTATTCGAGAAACACAGGGAAATATTTTTAAGTGAAATGATGCTAAACGTTTGAACGGGAGTGTACATAAAGTGATGATATTAGTTTCTTACCGTCGATGTTTCTGTCAGATGCAGATTCAGTGACCTGTACCTGACCATTTTTGAGACGTTCTTCCGTTTCCAAAACCTCAGTTTCTTTCTTCCTCCATCGCGTTTCCGTTAGCGGTCGATGGCGCAGGTGTGAATTGTTGGTACACACCGCTCCGATCGTCAACGCTGTCGGTTTTAACACATTTGCCTAATTCTTGACCCATTTCACCGTTAGTCGACCGCAGTAATGCAAACTGTAAACGAATGTATAACAAATCGTAAACAACGTTAAAGCGCTTAGAGAGTCGACCGTCAGCAAACGCAGCAGAAAAGACAATAACCAAGGCGAGAGTTTTCAGCTTTTATATGAGCCAAGATAAGATCTGCAAACTCGCAGAGATCATTGTTACGTCATTTTTTAGAACGTTTGTGAGCCACTAAGGTGTCAGTAGAATACTTTACTGACCATTTCTGGTGTGGATATTTGCGTATAGCAAATTAGCGCTGATTGGTCGGTTTCAATCAGTGAATGTTTTTCTAGGAAAGTCCTAAATTTCATTTTATTTTACTTTTATGATTCCATTATTAATGTTTTGTTATTAATCTGTAACGATTACACTTAAAACAGTATGCATGCAGTTGTTATCTTGTTGCTGCAAAATAAATATAGTAGTAAATAGTCGTTATAATGCATTTAATGTTGTGTATTAATTATTTTGTTTTAATGCTTTCAATACACAAATTGTTTTAAAAAAGTGTAACGTTATTCAAAGACTAATTTAAGATAGTTGTCGTTTAAGAGCGCTTGTCGGTGTGCTTATTCCGCCATGTTGACCTCACATCTGATTTTAAATATTGAAATACCATTTAATAAATGTTTTTGAAATTTTAACAAAAATAGTAACATTTATCTGACACTTATTTTATTTAAAAAAAATCCAGATAGCGACCGCGCGGCCATTTTAAACCAGATGACTCATTACACTGCTAATGTCAGACGTATCGACCTCTGATCACAAACTATTACATATAAAATAAATATTTATGTCCAGAACGATTAAACAGGATTTCGTTTAGTGTGTAAGTGAATCCGTAGTGTAGCCAGAAAAGAGACTCTGGGTGCATTTGAAAAACTGTGTGTGCCACATTTATTAACAGATTAAAGTGCAAAAAAAACATTTCTGCACATAACGTTACAGAATACACTGGGCTGATGTGTAAAACTAAACTCGCGACATATCCATATAAAACTATACACATTTTATATTTATATAAATGATCAAATATAACTGTTCATTACATTCAACAACAACAACGCCATAACACATAAACAATACCGTTAAGAATGCCTCAAAGGGGGAAACGGCCTGGCCTGACCTTGAATGCTTCAATTATGTCACCTGGGTCCAGTGTTTCTGTGAGCTCTCGTTCAAACATCATCAATGAGAGGCCATTTAAGTTAGTCTTTCAGTGAGCATCGTTCCACTGACTGTTTGCCTGACAGGAAACGCACAGTTTTGGCTGGCATGCAGCCTCATCTACTGCGGAAAGGTCCATATGCTTGATATCAGTGGTGGAGGCCATGGTTCGGCATTTTTATCCGCCATCATGTGTGCCAGATGTGTCTCACGACTCGCACCTGTTAATTTTAGGTCCAGGGAGGGAGAAACATCCTCATGTGTAACATTAGGCCTTGTGTCCGGCTGTCCGTGAAGTATTTTTGCGATCTCTGTGATTAGCTAGCTAGCAGCGTTCAGTCAAGGACTCTATATTGTAATAATAATGCGCGGCAAACGTCTCTCAGCGTGCTAGGGTGGGGTCACGTGAGTCAGTGCCTGTTTGCGGAACGCGGATTGGTTGACAGTCCGAATATTTTTTTAACCAAAATAATTAAAATGAACAAATATTGTAAGTAAACAACAATAGCACGAGTATAAGTTTTTAAAACCCTTTACCCATAAATTTAAAATTTTCAGAATGGCTCCCCGGCGTGAGTTTTTTTTTCCAAGACAACCGTTAAAACGTATCACTTTAATATTTCCATGGCGACCCGGGACTGCTTATCATGTGACGACAGCAGCTGTAAGACTGATGTCTTACTTTTACGTAATTTTTCTTTTTTATTCAAAATATTCACAAACTTGTTAACTATGATATGAAATAACTGATATTCCGATCGTCAAATATGTGTATATGATTGTGTTTTGATGTTTAAACACTTTTATAATGATCGCGTTAGTTGATCTAACAGTTATGCGGGCGCTGTCATGTTTTTTTGTGCCGCATTTACAGCACGTGAATTTAAATGTATGTAAACATTATGTGATTGAAAGCAATGCATAGTTGTGATATGTGAGAGGATTGAGTAAGTCTGTCTCTGGCTCAGTGCCAGCCACCGGTGTGATCGTATACGCCCCGAAGGCTTAATATAAGACTTAAGAAAATCTGCTACGCCGCCACTGAAGTGAATGCAAAAGAAAACTTGACACTAAGTTTCAAACAAATGTTTATTTTTTAAAGGTTATTGTACAATTCTTTAATGTTTAAACAGATGTCTTTTAGTATATTATTGACATTTTTTGTTACTTTTATTATGTTTTACTTATTATATTTTTCATTTGACAAAAATATTTTGTTGCGATGTTTTCATCTGCAGTTGGTGGCATTTCAGCTGTTGAAGTAAATTCTCTTGAATTCCTCCACTTTTACTCAGAAATTCCTCTTCAAAGGAACTTTGTCGTCTTCTGAAAAGAATCTCACTGAAAAAAGACAGACAAATTAGGGAGATTATTTGTCAATAGCTATAACCTGAGTGAGAGACACCCCTTTTGGGCCACTTTTATTTTGGGATAACATGTCCAGGTAGCCTAAACACAGTTAGGAACTTGGGAAGTCAAAAGTGTGTCTACATGCTTTGATAAACATTTTTAACAGAATTGCTTCTGCCCCAGAATATCATAAACAGAGCTAATGTCTTAGTAGTTGTAAGAGGTTTGATTGGGGTTTAATCTTTATCGCTTTATTCTATGGACAAAACATGTGAAAGCACTGACCTTGTGATGTGGACTGTCCTGAGTGAGAAGAAAGTTTTTCAGTGTCCGAATCGTTTTCATAAATATTCTGCACTCCATCAGCATTCTATAAGAGAAATATCTGATCAGAGAACCCCGGGAGACTCAATGAATACCAGGATTATCTATGAATTAATGTATCCATGAAATATCAATTTCTAAGAGTTGTCTTCATTAAATAACAACATAACTTAAATCTTTAATTGTAGGTAAACATGTATGTGTAAACTGTACGCTTTAGGTGAGATCTGCAGGTTTGTGATAATAACTCACTTCTCCATTGGCTCGCAGTCTCCTCTTTAGCTCGGTGTTCTCGCGCTGCAGTATCTTATTCTGAACAGCAGAGAGAGCTCTCACACAGGACCATTCGAAATAATGAAACTTGCTGAAAAATTGCTTAAAACTGCTTTAGGTATTTTACCTTGTGTCTCAGGGCCTCCACCACAAGGTCACGATCCCCTCCTAGACTTTCGTTCTGTTTACAAGCCTGGAAGGCGTCACCGATAACAGACACCAGCAGATGAGACTCGAGAGGGAGAAAGAGCGAGAGAGAGAGAATCTAAGCTTTCGAAATATACAACTCTAAAAATTGTTCAAAGTTAGATGATATTGTAAGATTTCTGGAACTCACAAACTTCTTGCTTTGTAAGATGTAGCAGTGGAACATGGCCGCGGGGTGTTTGCTACAAAGCCGAGGATTTTGGGCTGTGTCGGATGAACTGCACAGAATGAAATGGAGGCCAGAGGACATGTGTACAGCATGAACTGTGATAAATAGAAAGTAAACAAGGGT
>VCII01000996.1:0-11628 GCA_006030095.1 Triplophysa siluroides
GCCGGCTGCCACATGAGCTGTGGCTTCCCTTACCGCCACGATCTCAACCCACTTAGAAAAGTAGTCGACAAATACCAAGATGTGAGCATTTCCCCTGGATGTACGAGGCAAAGGGCCCACAAAATCAACACCAACATACTCCCAAGGTTTCTGAGGCCGAATCGGGACCATTAGACCGGCAGGCTTCCTTTGGCTTGGTTTTGTCAGTTGGCAAACTGTGCAAGAGGTCACATATTTCTTTATCTCAGATGCCATTTTAGGCCAGAAAAACCTGAGTTTCAGTCGGGCTAGGGTCTTAGTTATTCCCAGGTGACCCGCAGTTGGATGATCGTGATAATACCTCAGCAAGGTACCTTTGAGAGACTCAGGAGCATACAGCTTTAATCCTTTCAAAGGATGGATACCGCAAGCAGGTTTGGGGTCGTTGAAGTACAATAGACCATCTTGAATGCAATACTGAAAGCACCCCTCAATTTCACACCCTCCTGTTGGAGCGAGGCCTCCATTTTACGGAGAAGGTTACCCGTAACTGGATCATCGAGCTGAAGTTGTCTGACATGAGAACGGTCCGTGAGAGTCACAGAAGAAAGCGTACGGAGGTCAAGACCACCAATCATAGCGTACTCGGGGAGTATGTCCAATGGCGGCGAATCAACCGCTAGGGGATTCCTCGACAGCGCATCGGGCACCGTGTTACGAGCACCAGGCTTGTGGACAATGTCGAAATCAAAGTCCTGAAGGCGGAGAGACCACCGAGCGAGACGTCCAGTGGGATTCGGGCGGGACATCAACCACTTAAGTCCACTGTGGTCAGTAAAGATCGTGACATGGAGACCCTCAACATAAGGCCTAAAGTGTTCCAGGGCCCAGATGACAGCAAGGCACTCTTTCTCGGGCGTGGAATAAGGTTTCTCAGCTTTATGCAGGGTCCGACTAGCGTAAGCCACAGCCACATCTCTACCATTCTGATCTCTCTGCATCAACGCAGCTCCAAGACCTGCGTCACAGGCATCAGCATGAATGAAGAACGGGAGAGTAAAGTCGGGGAAACTCAACACAGGAGCCGAAGTTAACTTTCCTTTAAGCAGGTCCATAGCCTCCTGGCAAGCCGTGTCCCAGACAAAAGGAACGTCGTTCTTTGTGAGGTTGAAGAGTGGCTCAGCAAGGCGAGCATAGTCTTGCATAAATCGACGATAATAGCCTGTCAAGCCCAGGAACTGCCTCACTTGCTTCACATTGACAGGGGGTTTAAAGTCCGTCACCGCCCTTTACTTTGTCTTGTTCCGGCAGGATTCCACTTGGACAACCCGATACCCCAAGAAGGTAAGCTCTTTGCGACAGAACTGGCATTTGGCTAGTTTAATGGTCAACCCGGCGGACTGAAGCCTTGAAAACACTTCCTTGAGATCTTCAAGATGTTGTTTGAAGGTGGGTGAAGCCACAACAACGTCGTCTAGGTAGACCGCACAGGACTTATATATAAGTCCGGCCAAGACGCCGTTCATGAGTCTTTGAAAGGTCGCCGGTGCATTGCACAGACCAAATGGAAGCACTCGGAACTGAAAAAGCCCACAATGTGAGACAAAGCAGTCTTTGGTTTTGAGCCTTCTGCCATGGAGACTTGCCAGTATCCACGAGCAAGGTCAATTGTGGTCAAAAATTTTCCTCGAGAAAGGAAGTCAAGGGACTCGTCGACTCTCGGCAATGGGTAAGAATCCTTAGTGGTGAGCTGGTTTAACCCACGATAGTCCACGCAAAATCGTGGTTCACCACAAGGTTTCTGCACGATCACAACCGGTGCAGCCCAAGGACCAGCCGCAGGTTCAATGATTCCTTCATGCAACATTTTCTTTATTTGGTCCGATCAACTGTTTTTTAGCTGGAGAAGTTCGATAAGGGGGAAGGTGAACTGGTTTGGCATTTCCTGTCTCTATGGAGTGCTCTGCTAGAGTAGTACGGGCCCAGGTGACCATCGAAGAGGTCCGGAAAGCTTTCAAGTAGTTCTGACAACTGTTCCTTTTCGTCAAAACTCAAACATGCATCTTCAATTTTTCCCTGAAGCACTGAAGCTGGAATTTCCATGAACAACAAACTTTTATCCAACTCAAGACCAGCTCCGCCATCCAATTCCTCCATGAATAAAGGATTTTCACCCATGACGACAGTTCTAGACGGGACGTGAATCGTAATGGACGCACGCAACATGAAGTCCATTCCCAAGACTACTGTTGAGGGAAGGCGTGGGACAATAGCAAAACGGTGGTAAAAGCGCTGTCCCATAAATCCAAAAGCCAGCCACGTAAGCCCCACGGGCAGGCATGCTCCACCGTCTGCCAGTTGTATAGGGGAAGAGGTCCATGGTTGAATCTTAGCTTTCAATCTGTCATGATTTTGAACGATGTCTGCCTGCACTGCAGAAAGTGATGCGCCAGTGTCAAGTGTAGCATCCACCACCTGGCCACGTAAGTTAATTTTAACTCTTAATGGGGTGTTCCAACAGGACGGGGATGTGGGATCTTCCACATGACAAAGGACAGGTTGTGCAGGAACAGTCGGTTGAGGCGAATTCATCTTCTGGAGGGAGGATTGCCTCTGCGAATCATCCTCCCCCCTCTGTAGTTTTCCCTCTGTGCGACAAAAGGAACGTTTCCCCCTCCATTACTGCTTTCGCCGTTGCTTGTATCCTTTGCATCAGGATTCTGTCCTGAACGCACCTCAGGGGACTCGCTTCGTTGTGAGCTCCTTCTGGGAATTGGGTTACAGTCTGGGCATGTGCGAGAAGTGAAGTCAGGACGTGAGCACTTGTAACAGAAAGTTCCTTTGTCAAGTTTAGCTTTACTCTGCCCTGAAGTAGGGAAACAATTACTTGGTCCAAGGACCACATGGAGCTCATGGGCCCTCAGGAGGAGATCCATCACTGAGGAAACAGAGGTTCCATAGAGTGCAACTCTGTATTTCTCAAGAGAATGTTTAGAAATAAGGTCGATTTGTTCTTGCTCGGGTGGGGGGGTTTTCAGCTTCCTGAACTCTCACTTAGCATGTGGGCCACAAAAGTAGGGAGGGGCTCTTCAGGACTCTGTACGGTCTAGGATTCCCCTCATTATTTGTTCTTGACTGTTGGAGGGAAGGAAGACTGTCCTGAAGAAATCACAGAACTGGGCCCATGTGACGACATGAGAGTCAAGGACTGTGAACCATTTCTTTGGTTCCTTTGTCAAAAATCGAGGCAGCTCGAGGAGAACTTGGGCATCGGTTAAGTCGAGTGAGTTCCTGTAAACATTGACTGACTGGAGCCAGTCCTCTGGGCTTACACGTCCATCTCCTGCAAATACAGGTGGCTCAAGCCTAGACTGGTGCAGTACGGATGCAAGGATTCTACTAGTATTACTCACATCAGAAGAATTAGCCTGTGGTGAGGATGTCACATTTCTGAGGGAACCATTATCGGTAGATGTACCTTGTAGTGGCACCTGGCTTGGTGATACACGGATGTGTGGCGTAGAACTGGCCATAGGAGGCAGCTGGTCGTGTGGCGCTGCAAGGGTGTCCACATCAGGAGGTCCAAACCTTCTTAATATGCTCTGCTGTAACTGGAGAGAGTCAGTGAGACACTGTTGAAGCACCGATACTTCCGCTTGTAGACGTTCCACTTGAGTCTCCAGACTCCCCGCAGCAGGCTGCGCTGGTTTTTGTCTCCGCCTGGGAACAGAGTCTGGCAATGAGTGGGTCAAGTCAGAACTAAAGCCTGGGTAGTAAGCCATCACAGTAACTGTGCACTCACATAAACAGCGGTACAACACCCGTAAGATTCACAATGTAACCCAGAAAATGTAAATAGACCTTAAAATGCACACATCATCAGATGAAAACCAAAAAAAAATTCAATAATCCGACATTTAAACTGTGAAATAGCAAATGTGACCAAAAACATACAGGTTTACTTTCTTTTATGCGAGTTCAATTATTATATTGTCCATCAGCATACCCAGAGCAAAGGAACATGCTTTTTCAAAGTGAATGTAATGTTCTCAAAGTCACTTGAACATCCAAATGAGAGCAAAATGTTAGAAATCGTTCAGTTTGTACAAGCAGTTCAGTTCACAACGAATTAGGAAAGAAAAACTTCCAAAAACTGTTCCAAAAAAGAAATTCGTTTCTTCCGCGCTCACAAATTCAGTTCAGACAAAACACACAAAAAAAATTGTTTTTGCTGTCCGTTTGTGCACAAAGTACATCCCAGTTCCAAGCACGCAAAGCGCAAAAAAAAATATTATATATGTGCTACAATATCACAGAAAGGTAAAGATCCAAATGTCAGTCCGCGTTCGAAAACAGTGAGGAAAAAGTTGGATCACTTCCAAAACTGATGGGGGAAAAAATTATATCCTCCGTTCCCAAACGATCTATTTCACTCAGTCCTTTACCATCGGCAAAAAAATAATAAGAAAAAAAAATCTGACGAAGCACACAGTCTAAATTTATCAAATTAATCAGCTGTCACTTCATAGAAAAATCAGGTTGAAGTGGAGAAAAGGAGAGAAGAAAAACGCTTAGCTGCCGTTGCACGCGGTCCCACACACACGTGTCACCCAGCGTTAGCAAGCTAATCTCACCAGTCTCTGCAAAGATCTCAACGCTCGATCGGAGTTGTAAATTATCAGGTTTCCAGTAGATGACGGATCCAGATTCAAGTTGTTCGGGCGCCAATTGTAACGCTTTGACCAGGATAGCTCTCACAAAGTCAATAGAAGAAAGAGGTTAGAGGCGTAAAGGCTGTATCACGCACATTTAATGGCAGGTAACACAAGCAACGCAATCCTCTCACACATGAGAGATTACTCTTTCCCAGCGTCACAAAATAAAACTAACAAAACAAAAGTATATAAAGCGGGTAGAGCACGCTTAGCATCTACGGTGGATCTCACTCACACTCAACTCAACAACGTCATCACGTATAGCACGCATCAGAAAATGACGTGATCAGTCTCTAAAGGGGCACACCGCACAATAATGTGATGCATGTAAATACAGGTTTCGTTCGTTACAAGCACCGATGGAAAATTGCAGTAACCAGTTGAATTGTGGGGTCAGAAAGCATTTAATAAAAATAATGGAAAACTGCACCTCCATCACAAAAGTTGTTTGGGACACTGTTCAAGAAACAAATCGTCTGCTCTTCTGCAAAAATAAACTGCACCATATTAATCTGCCATACTGGAACTTCAACCAGGATTAGGGTCTATGGCCATATGGAGTGTAAAAGAGGTTTTTTGGCAGCAAAAACACAAGATAGGTTTGGTGCACACAGGGATAAAAGAATGCCCCATGTCCACAGGTAAATATGTCACCAGATCTTCATTGTTGTGAACCTACTTTTATACCAGAGGTTCTGGACATTTGTCCACATACATGTCGTCATGTTTTACATCAAATACCAACAAGTAAAAAAATCTAAACCTGACTTGCTCTGCTAGAAATATTCTAATGGGTCGTGGTTAGATCGTCCATCAGCACACTGGTTCAAAATAAACATCAACATCAATAAAAATGGGTCACTGAACACAAAATCAAGATCCTGCCATAGCCATCCCAGTTCCCTGACCCTATAGAAAATGAGTGACATGAACTGAAGAAGAGGGAGGACCAACATTTGGTTTTCTTATAAATTAAGGTTGCGGGGTGAATTAAATACAAGGGGGCCAATAATTGTGGCAAACATATATGGACGAAAAATGTTTTTCTCAATGTGATATTCCCCCACTTCAAATTGTTTTCCGTTAATGAAATGTTGGAATTTTGTAGATTTTTTTAATAAAAGATCAAAAGGAGAAGCAATGCAGATTTATTTTTACATCCTTCTTTGCTCAGTTTTACCAAGGGTGCCAATAATGGTGAGCAGGACTGAATGTTTTTTGAAAATAAATAAATATTTAATCAATTCAGCCCAGTTTTAACAGGTGTTTGTTTACGTTGAGAGGGCTGGGTTTATACCTATACTGCAGCCACCAGGGGGCGATCGAATTGCTTTGCTTCTCATGACAGGTGACGTAATGGAATGCCTTGGGCAAACTCGCCACACATGAAAAAGTATGTGAAAGTACAGAAGTACATGCTGTTCAAAGTACTTAAGTATCAAAAGTAAATGTATTTTATGTCAGTTGTGCATTGTTTTATTGTCGTATAGCTTCTGCCTCTGAAGCAACCTACTGAATACACAGAAGCTCACAGTATCAGTGGTGATAAAGGACCAGTTAGACCTCTAGGCCTTGGTTAAAAAATTATGTAAACTGGAAAACAGAAATATACAGT
The DNA here is from genome assembly GCA_006030095.1 of Triplophysa siluroides. NCBI lineage: Eukaryota > Metazoa > Chordata > Actinopteri > Cypriniformes > Nemacheilidae > Triplophysa > Triplophysa siluroides. Next base: position 6,310 of record VCII01000996.1, read on the forward strand.
AAAATATCTTTCTTTCTGTGAAATTATAGGATACATGGATATATATTAAGTAGTTTTCCCCATTTTTCTTGTTAATGTGTTGTCTTGTTCTGTAATTTGATCTAGTTAAAAAAACTGAAACTTTCTGGCAGCTGCGATCCCTGTTTTTCTTATCGATTCAAGGTATTTCCTGTCATTTTTCGGTTTTTGACCGTATTTTTAAAAATACATAAAAAAATCTGTAAAATAGATCCGTACGATTACAGGGTTTTTAACAGTGAATATAAATATTTTGATGTTCACAGTAATGCTGAACACCTTTTGTGTTGTGAGTTTGATTTCAGATGTATCTTCAGAGGTTGGTTTGAGTGAATGACTGTAATAACTTCACATGATCAGTCATGAATGATCTCACCGGTTTATGTGTTGGTCTTCCACAGAAGCTTGGTTCTGCATAAGTGATCTCCTCTTCACCGGTCTGACCTGCTTCAGTAATAATGACTTTAGTTTCATCACTATTTACATTTCATTTATCAACATTTATGTATAACTTACAATCTTTATTTTTAGTTCCCCTTCAGTCGGTCTCTTACGACGGCGTTTAAGTGCCATGTAAAAAAAAAATAATAATGTTACGAGATAAAGTCGAATGTTACGAGAATAAAGTCGAAATGTTACGAGAATAAAGTCGAAATGTTACGAGATAAAGTCGAAATGTACGAGATTAAAGTCGAATGTTACGAGATTAAAGTCGAATGTTACGAGAATAAAGTCGAAATGTTACGAGATTAAAGTCGAATGTTACAAGAATAAAGTCGAAAGTTACAAGAATAAAGTCGAAATGTTTCGAGAATAAAGTCGAAATGTTACGAGATTAAAGTCGAAATGTTACGAGATTAAAGTCGAATGTTACGAGAATAAAGTCGAAGTCGGCCAGAGGCTATGTTGACATCCCCCAGGTGGAGCGTGCTGTAGCGGTGCACCTGTGCCCGCAGACGGCTGCCACCTGGAGGGGTCGACCTAGACTCCCGTCCAGAGCGTGTAAGCTCTCTTCGACCCTAGTGTCGAAAGCTTATAACGCTGCTGGACAGGTTGCTTCCGCCCTCCACGCCATGGCGATCCTCCAGGTTTTTCAGGCTAAAGTCCTGAAGGATCTGGATGAAGGGAAGCCCGACCCCACTCGCTCGATGTCCACAGGGAAGAGGAGCACCAAGTCCTGTTAGTTGCGCCGTACTGGCCCAGCCAGACTTGGTTTCCAGACCTAATATCTCTGATGACAGCTCCCCCCTGGCCGATTCCCCTCTCGAAGGACCTTCTTTCGCAGGGGAAGGGCACGGTTTGGCACCCCAATCCAGGCCTCTGGAACCTCCACGCCTGGTCCCTGGACGGGACGAGGAGGGTTTAAGTGGCTTGCCTCTGGCCGTCCAAGAGACTGTCATGCAGGCTAGAGCCCCCGCCACGCGGCGTCTGTACGCCTACAAGTGGCGTCTCTCTCTCGTCTTGGTGTTCCTCTTGGAGAGAACCCACGGAATTGCCCGATCGGTCCAGTGTTGGCCTTTTTACAGCAGAGACTAGAGAGTAACCTCTCCCCATCCACTTTGAAAGTGTATGTAGCCGCTATTGCCGATCATTACGATCTGGTGGAGGGTAAGTCTCTTGGTCGACACGACCTGATCATTAGGTTCCTCAAGGGCGCGAGGAGGGTGAATCCACCTAGACCGCGCTCGATACCCTCTTGGGACCTTAATGTGGTCCTACAGGGCCTGGCTATGGCCCCGTTTGAGCCCCTCGGAGACGCCTCTCTTCCTCATCTAACGATGAAGATGGCGCTCCTGACCGCGCTCGCGTCTATCAAGAGGGTCGGGGACCTCCAAGGCTTTTCCGTGTCCCCGGGATGCCTAGAATTTGGACCTGGTAACTCTCACGTAATCCTGAGACCCAGGCCAGATTACGTGCCCAAGGTTCCCACCACTCCCTTCCGGGATCAGGTGGTGACCTTGCAGGAGCTCCCCTCCGGGGAGGAAGACCCCACCTCTGACGTGTTGTGTCCTGTACGCGCATTGCGCCTCTACATAGACCGCACACAGAACTCCAGGAGTTCTGAGCAGCTCTTTGTCTGTTTTGGGAGACAGCATCAGGGGAGAGCTGTCTCCAAACAGAGGCTGGCGCACTGGATTGTTGGTGCCATCTCCTTGGCGTACCAATCCACGGGTCAACCATGCCCACTGGCAGTGAGAGCCCACTCCACACGGAGCGTGGCCTCCTTGTGGGCGTTGGCCCAGGGCCACCCTGGCAGACATACAGTATGTAGTGCTGCGGGTTGGGATACGCCCAGTACCTTCGTGAGGTTCTACGACCTCCGAGTGGAACAGGTGTCAGCCCGTGTCCTTCACAGATAAGAGCCTGCATCTGGCCTGGACGTACGCCTGCGAAAGCGCCTTCTCCCCTCTTCAGGTGAGTAACGTGCGCTATCAGCCTCCCTACTATTCCCCCCTTAGGGCGAAGTATAGGCATTCCATCCATCACTAAGCATGGCATTTGGTAATAGATCGGGCGGAGCGATCTGTTAGAACCAGGTCCAGTACTGGCAGAGTCACCCCTATTCAGGTGGACCCCTATACTTGGACTGATGCCCCATACGTAGTGACTCCCCTGTAAGGTGATCCCGTATGTAGATTCCTCACGTATTCCCCAATAGGCGAATCTGTGACCTCCCTCCGGTGGCTCTCCACCGAGTATACTGTCCCCCGAGTCGGGTTGACACATTCCCGCATGTGCTCTCCCTATGGGAAGACCATGCCTTATACCTCCACATGTACCTCCCCACGTGGTAGGATGTGGGCTCCGCAACACACTCTTCAAGAGGAGAGTAGTGTTTCTTTCCCAGTGCGGCCCGGAAGGGACCTCGTTACAGGGGTAACACCACCTTCCGTGATGACCGTCAGTAGAAGCTTCTTAGTATGTCTGATGCTGAATCCACTGGAAGATTACATCTCGCGTTTGCTTGGCCAGTCACTGTCGCTCCGCTGGAGGTTGTAATGCGGCGTAGTGCCGTGGCGTGTGTAGATACTTCCCCAGTCTGTCTCTCAACACAACGTCGAGAGACCAACTGAAGGGGAACGTCTCGGTTACGTATGTAACCTCGGTTCCCTGATGGAGGGAACGAGGATGGAAAAGAAGATGGAAAAATTATGAGTTTTGGGCTTCTTTCATAATGTTCTGCGGCTGCCAAAATGTTTATTTATATTCTAAGGTTAAATGTTAATTGATTAGATTCTTGTGAATTCATACTCGGATGAATACCTGGCAACTCGAACCGGCCCGTTCTCAAAAGTGTTGGGAACGAGCGTCTGACAGGCGACAGAAAACACAAAACACGTTTCTCGTCCATTTCCGTGCGTGGCCTCGAGCACACGTGGGATCTTTTTTAAAGAGACACTCCACCCAAAAATGAAGATTCTGTTGTGGATTTCTCCTCTAGTTGTTCCAGACCTGTATAAATACTCCTCTAGTTACATTTACATTTAGTCATTTGGCAGACGCTTTTATCCAAAGCGACTTACAGATGGGGTAAACAATTGAAGCAATTCGGACAACGCAAGTACAACAAAAAGCAAAAGTGCAATCAATAAAACTGGCTTCATAGAGCCTACCACAGTATACAGTGCTAAGTTAAGTTAGATTTTTTTTTTTTTTTTGTAGAAAAGAGATAGAAGTCAGGACTAATCGGTAAGGTGTTGACGGAAGAGATGTGTTTTCAGATGATTCTTAAAGATGGCTACAGAATCTGCAGATCTTGTTGCCGCTGGCAGATCGTTCCACAAAAGTGGTACCGATCCAGAGAAGGTTCGTGAGATCGATTTTTTACCTTTTTGGGATGGCACCACAAGACGTCGTTCGTTTGCAGAGCACAGAGATCTGGTGGGTACATACGTCTGCATTAGCGAAAGAAGATAAGGGGGAGCCAAACCAGTGGTGGACTTGTAGGCTAGGAGGAGGGATTTGAATTTGATGCGAGCCGCAATAGGGAGCCAATGTAACTTTAAGAAGAGAGGAGTGACGTGTGCTCTCTTTGGTTCATTGAAGACCACTCTTGCCGCTGCATTCTGGATCATCTGTAGAGGTTTGGTTGTGCAGGCAGGGAGTCCAGCCATTAGCGCATTGCAGTAGTCCAGTCTGGACAGAACAAGGGCCTGGACTAGGACTTGCGTAGCATGCTCTGATAGGAAGGGTCTAATTTTTCTAATATTGTAGAGGATAAACCTACAGGACCGGGCGGTGCTGGCAACCTGATCTGTGAAGTTAAGCTGATCATCGATGACCACTCCCAGGTTTCTGGCCTTTCTGGAGGGTGTGATGGTTGATGAGCCCAGTTGAATAGCGAAGTTGTGATGAGTCTTTGTCAGCCGGGATTACAAGCAGTTCTGTTTTTGCAAGGTTCAGCTGCAGGTGATGGTCCTTCATCCAGAGCGAGATGTCGGCTAGGCATGCTGAAATGCGTGCAGAAACTGTCGGATCGTCTGGGTGAAAAGACAGGTGGAGTTGTGTATCATCCGCGTAGCAGTGATAGGAAAAGCCATGTTTCCGAATGACAGAGCCTAGGGATGTCATGTATACAGAAAATAGCAACGGACCAAGCACTGAGCCCTGAGGCACCCCTGTGTCAAGATGTTGGGACTCGGAGACCTCACCTCTCCACGATACTCTAAATGACCTACCTGAGAGGTAAGACCTGAACCATTCTAGGACCACTCCAGAGACACCCATAGCCTTGAGGGTCGACAGGAGGATGTGATGGTTGACAGTGTCAAAGGCAGCGGATAGATCCAGCAGGATAAGAACTGATGAATTTGAGGTAGCTCTTTCCAGTCTCAGTGCTTCAATGACAGAGAGCAGCGCTGTCTCAGTGGAATGACCGCTCTTGAAACCAGACTGGTTGCTGTCCAGGAGGTTGTTCTGGGTGAGATAGGATGAGAGCTGGTTACATACAATACGTTCAAGAGTTTTTGCAATGAATGGGAGGAGAGATACCGGTCTGTAGTTTTCTAACAGTGCAGGATTAAGAGTGGGTTTCTTCAGTAGTGGTGTAATGCGCGCCTCTTTGAAGAGTGTGGGAAATGTACCAGTGGTGAGAGACGAGTTGATAATGTGGGTCAGAGTGGGAACAACCGATGGAGAGATGGCCTGGAGGAGATGAGTGGGGATGGGATCGAGTGGGCAGGTAGTCGGGTGGTTAGAAGAAATGACCTTGGAAACGTCGTCTTCAGAAAGTAGAGAGAAAGAGGGGAGCGAGCATGTGTCTAGGGGTCGTGCGTGATCAAGACCTCAGACCTCAGAGTT
>VCII01000997.1:0-26612 GCA_006030095.1 Triplophysa siluroides
TGCCATTGATGATACTCTAAGCTGTGAGTGAAACGAACCAACCCCTGTGTCCTATGATGTTCCTGATGCAGAGATAGGGTAATTGCTAAAATAAACGGTTGCTAGGCTAACCTGTTTGGGTTGCTATGGGCGTGGCTTAGCATCTGCCATTTGATGATACTCTAAGCTGTGAGTGAAACGAACCAACCCCTGTGTCTCTACGATGTTCTGATGCAGAGATAAGGGTATTGCTAAACGGTTGCTAGGCTAACCTGTTTGGTTGCTATGGGCGTGGCTTAGCATCTGCCATTTGAATGATACTCTAAGCTGTGAGTGAAACGAACCAACCCCTGTGTCTCTACGATGTTCTGATGCAGAGATAAGGTATTGCTAAACGTTGCTAGGCTAACCTGTTTGGTTGCTATGGGCGTGGCTTAGCATCTGCCATTTGATGATACTCTAAGCTGTGAGTGAAACGAACCACCCCTGTGTCTCTACGATGTTCTGATGCATATAAGGGTATTGCTAAACGGTTGCTAGGCTAACCTGTTTGGTTGCTATGGGCGTGGCTTAGCATCTGCCATTTTGATACTCTAAGCTGTGAGTGAAACGAACCAACCCCTGTGTCTCTACGATGTTCTGATGCAGATAAGGGTATTGCTAAACGGTTGCTAGGCTAACCTGTTTGGTTGCTATGGGCGTGGCTTAGCATCTGCCATTTGATGATACTCTAAGCTGTGAGTGAAACGAACCAACCCCTGTGTCTCTACGATGTTTCTGATGCAAGATAAGGGTATTGCTAAACGGTTGCTAGGCTAACCTGTTTGGTTGCTATGGGCGTGGCTTAGCATCTGCCATTTGATGATACTCTAAGCTGTGAGTGAAACGAACCAACCCCTGTGTCTCTACGATGTTCTGATGCAGAGATAAGGGTATTGCTAAACGGTTGCTAGGCTAACCTGTTTGGTTGCTATGGGCGTGGCTTAGCATCTGCCATTTGATGATACTCTAAGCTGTGAGTGAAACGAACCAACCCCTGTGTCTCTACGATGTTCTGATGCACAGATAAGGGTATTGCTAAACGGTTGCTAGGCTAACCTGTTTGGTTGCTATGGGCGTGGCTTAGCATCTGCCATTTGATGATACTCTAAGCTGTGAGTGAAACGAACCAACCCCTGTGTCTCTACGATGTTCTGATGCACAGATAAGGGTATTGCTAAACGGTTGCTAGGCTAACCTGTTTTGGTTGCTATGGGCGTGGCTTAGCATCTGCCATTTGATGATACTCTAAGCTGTGAGTGAAACGAACCAACCCCTGTGTCTCTACGATGTTCTGATGCAGAGATAAGGGTATTGCTAAACGGTTGCTAGGCTAACCTGTTTGGTTGCTATGGGCGTGGCTTAGCATCTGCCATTTGATGATACTCTAAGCTGTGAGTGAAACGAACCAACCCCTGTGTCTCTACGATGTTCTGATGCAGAGATAAGGGTATTGCTAAACGGTTGCTAGGCTAACCTGTTTGGTTGCTATGGGCGTGGCTTAGCATCTGCCATTTGATGATACTCTAAGCTGTGAGTGAAACGAACCAACCCCTGTGTCTCTACGATGTTCTGATGCAGAGATAAGGGTATTGCTAAACGGTTGCTAGGCTAACCTGTTTGGTTGCTATGGGCGTGGCTTAGCATCTGCCATTTGATGATACTCTAAGCTGTGAGTGAAACGAACCAACCCCTGTGTCTCTACGATGTTCTGATGCAGAGATAAGGGTATTGCTAAACGGTTGCTAGGCTAACCTGTTTGTTGCTATGGGCGTGGCTTAGCATCTGCCATTTGATGATACTCTAAGCTGTGAGTGAAACGAACCAACCCCTGTGTCTCTACGATGTTCTGATGCAGAGATAAGGGTATTGCTAAACGGTTGCTAGGCTAACCTGTTTGGTTGCTATGGGCGTGGCTTAGCATCTGCCATTTGATGATACTCTAAGCTGTGAGTGAAACGAACCAACCCCTGTGTCTCTACGATGTTCTGATGCAGAGATAAGGGTATTGCTAAACGGTTGCTAGGCTAACCTGTTTGGTTGCTATGGGCGTGGCTTAGCATCTGCCATTTGATGATACTCTAAGCTGTGAGTGAAACGAACCAACCCCTGTGTCTCTACGATGTTCTGATGCAGAGATAAGGTATTGCTAAACGGTTGCTAGGCTAACCTGTTTGGTTGCTATGGGCGTGGCTTAGCATCTGCCATTTGATGATACTCTAAGCTGTGAGTGAAACGAACCAACCCCTGTGTCTCTACGATGTTCTGATGCAGAGATAAGGGTATTGCTAAACGGTTGCTAGGCTAACCTGTTTGGTTGCTATGGGCGTGGCTTAGCATCTGCCATTTGATGATACTCTAAGCTGTGAGTGAAACGAACCAACCCCTGTGTCTCTACGATGTTCTGATGCAGAGATAAGGGTATTGCTAAACGGTTGCTAGGCTAACCTGTTTGGTTGCTATGGTGGCTTAGCATCTGCCATTTGATGATACTCTAAGCTGTGAGTGAAACGAACCAACCCCTGTGTCTCTACGATGTTCTGATGCAGAGATAAGGGTATTGCTAAACGGTTGCTAGGCTAACCTGTTTGGTTGCTATGGGCGTGGCTTAGCATCTGCCATTTGATGATACTCTAAGCTGTGAGTGAAACGAACCAACCCCTGTGTCTCTACGATGTTCTGATGCAGAGATAAGGGTATTGCTAAACGGTTGCTAGGCTAACCTGTTTGGTTGCTATGGGCGTGGCTTAGCATCTGCCATTTGATGATACTCTAAGCTGTGAGTGAAACGAACCAACCCCTGTGTCTCTACGATGTTCTGATGCAGAGATAAGGGTATTGCTAAACGGTTGCTAGGCTAACCTGTTTTTTGCTATGGGCGTGGCTTAGCATCTGCCATTTGATGATACTCTAAGCTGTGAGTGAAACGAACCAACCCCTGTGTCTCTACGATGTTCTGATGCAGATAAGGGTATTGCTAAACGGTTGCTAGGCTAACCTGTTTGGTTGCTATGGGCGTGGCTTAGCATCTGCCATTTGATGATACTCTAAGCTGTGAGTGAAACGAACCAACCCCTGTGTCTCTACGATGTTCTGATGCAGAGATAAGGGTATTGCTAAACGGTTGCTAGGCTAACCTGTTTGGTTGCTATGGGCGTGGCTTAGCATCTGCCATTTGATGATACTCTAAGCTGTGAGTGAAACGAACCAACCCCTGTGTCTCTACGATGTTCTGATGCAGAGATAAGGGTATTGCTAAACGGTTGCTAGGCTAACCTGTTTGGTTGCTATGGGCGTGGCTTAGCATCTGCCATTTGATGATACTCTAAGCTGTGAGTGAAACGAACCAACCCCTGTGTCTCTACGATGTTCTGATGCAGAGATAAGGGTATTGCTAAACGGTTGCTAGGCTAACCTGTTTGGTTGCTATGGGCGTGGCTTAGCATCTGCCATTTGATGATACTCTAAGCTGTGAGTGAAACGAACCAACCCCTGTGTCTCTACGATGTTCTGATGCAGAGATAAGGGTATTGCTAAACGGTTGCTAGGCTAACCTGTTTGGTTGCTATGGGCGTGGCTTAGCATCTGCCATTTGATGATACTCTAAGCTGTGAGTGAAACGAACCAACCCCTGTGTCTCTACGATGTTCTGATGCAGAGATAAGGGTATTGCTAAACGGTTGCTAGGCTAACCTGTTTGGTTGCTATGGGCGTGGCTTAGCATCTGCCATTTGATGATACTCTAAGCTGTGAGTGAAACGAACCAACCCCTGTGTCTCTACGATGTTCTGATGCAGAGATAAGGGTATTGCTAAACGGTTGCTAGGCTAACCTGTTTGGTTGCTATGGCGGGCTTAGCATCTGCCATTTGATGATACTCTAAGCTGTGAGTGAAACGAACCAACCCCTGTGTCTCTACGATGTTCTGATGCAGAGATAAGGGTATTGCTAAACGGTTGCTAGGCTAACCTGTTTGGTTGCTATGGGCGTGGCTTAGCATCTGCCATTTGATGATACTCTAAGCTGTGAGTGAAACGAACCAACCCCTGTGTCTCTACGATGTTCTGATGCAGAGATAAGGGTATTGCTAAACGGTTGCTAGGCTAACCTGTTTGGTTGCTATGGGCGTGGCTTAGCATCTGCCATTTGATGATACTCTAAGCTGTGAGTGAAACGAACCAACCCCTGTGTCTCTACGATGTTCTGATGCAAGATAAGGGTATTGCTAAACGGTTGCTAGGCTAACCTGTTTGGTTGCTATGGGCGTGGCTTAGCATCTGCCATTTGATGATACTCTAAGCTGTGAGTGAAACGAACCAACCCCTGTGTCTCTACGATGTTCTGATGCAGAGATAAGGGTATTGCTAAACGGTTGCTAGGCTAACCTGTTTGGTTGCTATGGGCGTGGCTTAGCATCTGCCATTTGATGATACTCTAAGCTGTGAGTGAAACGAACCAACCCCTGTGTCTCTACGATGTTCTGATGCAGATAAAGGGTATTGCTAAACGGTTGCTAGGCTAACCTGTTTGGTTGCTATGGGCGTGGCTTAGCATCTGCCATTTGATGATACTCTAAGCTGTGAGTGAAACGAACCAACCCCTGTGTCTCTACGATGTTCTGATGCAGAGATAAGGGTATTGCTAAACGGTTGCTAGGCTAACCTGTTTGGTTGCTATGGGCGTGGCTTAGCATCTGCCATTTGATGATACTCTAAGCTGTGAGTGAAACGAACCAACCCCTGTGTCTCTACGATGTTCTGATGCAGAGATAAGGGTATTGCTAAACGGTTGCTAGGCTAACCTGTTTGGTTGCTATGGGCGTGGCTTAGCATCTGCCATTTGATGATACTCTAAGCTGTGAGTGAAACGAACCAACCCCTGTGTCTCTACGATGTTCTGATGCAGAGATAAGGGTATTGCTAAACGGTTGCTAGGCTAACCTGTTTGGTTGCTATGGGCGTGGCTTAGCATCTGCCATTTGATGATACTCTAAGCTGTGAGTGAAACGAACCAACCCCTGTGTCTCTACGATGTTCTGATGCAGAGATAAGGGTATTGCTAAACGGTTGCTAGGCTAACCTGTTTGGTTGCTATGGGCGTGGCTTAGCATCTGCCATTTGATGATACTCTAAGCTGTGAGTGAAACGAACCAACCCCTGTGTCTCTACGATGTTCTGATGCAGAGATAAGGGTATTGCTAAACGGTTGCTAGGCTAACCTGTTTGGTTGCTATGGGCGTGGCTTAGCATCTGCCATTTGATGATACTCTAAGCTGTGAGTGAAACGAACCAACCCCTGTGTCTCTACGATGTTCTGATGCAGATAAGGGTATTGCTAAACGGTTGCTAGGCTAACCTGTTTGGTTGCTATGGGCGTGGCTTAGCATCTGCCATTTGATGATACTCTAAGCTGTGAGTGAAACGAACCAACCCCTGTGTCTCTACGATGTTCTGATGCAGAGATAAGGGTATTGCTAAACGGTTGCTAGGCTAACCTGTTTGGTTGCTATGGGCGTGGCTTAGCATCTGCCATTTGATGATACTCTAAGCTGTGAGTGAAACGAACCAACCCCTGTGTCTCTACGATGTTCTGATGCAGAGATAAGGGTATTGCTAAACGGTTGCTAGGCTAACCTGTTTGGTTGCTATGGGCGTGGCTTAGCATCTGCCATTTGATGATACTCTAAGCTGTGAGTGAAACGAACCAACCCCTGTGTCTCTACGATGTTCTGATGCAGAGATAAGGGTATTGCTAAACGGTTGCTAGGCTAACCTGTTTGGTTGCTATGGGCGTGGCTTAGCATCTGCCATTTTGATACTCTCTAAGCTGTGAGTGAAACGAACCAACCCCTGTGTCTCTACGATGTTCTGATGCAGAGATAAGGGTATTGCTAAACGGTTGCTAGGCTAACCTGTTTGGTTGCTATGGGCGTGGCTTAGCATCTGCCATTTGATGATACTCTAAGCTGTGAGTGAAACGAACCAACCCCTGTGTCTCTACGATGTTCTGATGCAGAGATAAGGGTATTGCTAAACGGTTGCTAGGCTAACCTGTTTGGTTGCTATGGGCGTGGCTTAGCATCTGCCATTTGATGATACTCTAAGCTGTGAGTGAAACGAACCAACCCCTGTGTCTCTACGATGTTCTGATGCAGAGATAAGGGTATTGCTAAACGGTTGCTAGGCTAACCTGTTTGGTTGCTATGGGCGTGGCTTAGCATCTGCTTTTGATGATACTCTAAGCTGTGAGTGAAACGAACCAACCCCTGTGTCTCTACGATGTTCTGATGCAGAGATAAGGGTATTGCTAAACGGTTGCTAGGCTAACCTGTTTGGTTGCTATGGGCGTGGCTTAGCATCTGCCATTTGATGATACTCTAAGCTGTGAGTGAAACGAACCAACCCCTGTGTCTCTACGATGTTCTGATGCAGAGATAAGGGTATTGCTAAACGGTTGCTAGGCTAACCTGTTTGGTTGCTATGGGCGTGGCTTAGCATCTGCCATTTGATGATACTCTAAGCTGTGAGTGAAACGAACCAACCCCTGTGTCTCTACGATGTTCTGATGCAGAGATAAGGGTATTGCTAAACGGTTGCTAGGCTAACCTGTTTGGTTGCTATGGGCGTGGCTTAGCATCTGCCATTTGATGATACTCTAAGCTGTGAGTGAAACGAACCAACCCCTGTGTCTCTACGATGTTCTGATGCAGAGATAAGGGTATTGCTAAACGGTTGCTAGGCTAACCTGTTTGGTTGCTATGGGCGTGGCTTAGCATCTGCCATTTGATGATACTCTAAGCTGTGAGTGAAACGAACCAACCCCTGTGTCTCTACGATGTTCTGATGCAGAGATAAGGGTATTGCTAAACGGTTGCTAGGCTAACCTGTTTGGTTGCTATGGGCGTGGCTTAGCATCTGCCATTTGATGATACTCTAAGCTGTGAGTGAAACGAACCAACCCCTGTGTCTCTACGATGTTCTGATGCAGAGATAAGGGTATTGCTAAACGGTTGCTAGGCTAACCTGTTTGGTTGCTATGGGCGTGGCTTAGCATCTGCCATTTGATGATACTCTAAGCTGTGAGTGAAACGAACCAACCCCTGTGTCTCTACGATGTTCTGATGCAGAGATAAGGGTATTGCTAAACGGTTTGCTAGGCTAACCTGTTTGGTTGCTATGGGCGTGGCTTAGCATCTGCCATTTGATGATACTCTAAGCTGTGAGTGAAACGAACCAACCCCTGTCTCTACGATGTTCTGATGCAGATAAGGGTATTGCTAAACGGTTGCTAGGCTAACCTGTTTGGTTGCTATGGGCGTGGCTTAGCATCTGCCATTTGATGATACTCTAAGCTGTGAGTGAAACGAACCAACCCCTGTGTCTCTACGATGTTCTGATGCAGAGATAAGGGTATTGCTAAACGGTTGCTAGGCTAACCTGTTTGGTTGCTATGGGCGTGGCTTAGCATCTGCCATTTGATGATACTCTAAGCTGTGAGTGAAACGAACCAACCCCTGTGTCTCTACGATGTTCTGATGCAGAGATAAGGGTATTGCTAAACGGTTGCTAGGCTAACCTGTTTGGTTGCTATGGGCGTGGCTTAGCATCTGCCATTTGATGATACTCTAAGCTGTGAGTGAAACGAACCAACCCCTGTGTCTCTACGATGTTCTGATGCAGAGATAAGGGTATTGCTAAACGGTTGCTAGGCTAACCTGTTTGGTTGCTATGGGCGTGGCTTAGCATCTGCCATTTGATGATACTCTAAGCTGTGAGTGAAACGAACCAACCCCTGTGTCTCTACGATGTTCTGATGCAGAGATAAGGGTATTGCTAAACGGTTGCTAGGCTAACCTGTTTGGTTGCTATGGGCGTGGCTTAGCATCTGCCATTTGATGATACTCTAAGCTGTGAGTGAAACGAACCAACCCCTGTGTCTCTACGATGTTCTGATGCAGAGATAAGGGTATTGCTAAACGGTTGCTAGGCTAACCTGTTTGGTTGCTATGGGCGTGGCTTAGCATCTGCCATTTGATGATACTCTAAGCTGTGAGTGAAACGAACCAACCCCTGTGTCTCTACGATGTTCTGATGCAGAGATAAGGGTATTGCTAAACGGTTGCTAGGCTAACCTGTTTGGTTGCTATGGGCGTGGCTTAGCATCTGCCATTTGATGATACTCTAAGCTGTGAGTGAAACGAACCAACCCCTGTGTCTCTACGATGTTCTGATGCAGAGATAAGGGTATTGCTAAACGGTTGCTAGGCTAACCTGTTTGGTTGCTATGGGCGTGGCTTAGCATCTGCCATTTGATGATACTCTAAGCTGTGAGTGAAACGAACCAACCCCTGTGTCTCTACGATGTTCTGATGCAGAGATAAGGGTATTGCTAAACGGTTGCTAGGCTAACCTGTTTGGTTGCTATGGGCGTGGCTTAGCATCTGCCATTTGATGATACTCTAAGCTGTGAGTGAAACGAACCAACCCCTGTGTCTCTACGATGTTCTGATGCAGAGATAAGGGTATTGCTAAACGGTTGCTAGGCTAACCTGTTTGGTTGCTATGGGCGTGGCTTAGCATCTGCCATTTGATGATACTCTAAGCTGTGAGTGAAACGAACCAACCCCTGTGTCTCTACGATGTTCTGATGCAGAGATAAGGGTATTGCTAAACGGTTGCTAGGCTAACCTGTTTGGTTGCTATGGGCGTGGCTTAGCATCTGCTTTTGATGATACTCTAAGCTGTGAGTGAAACGAACCAACCCCTGTGTCTCTATGATGTTCTGATGCAGAGATAAGGGTATTGCTAAACGGTTGCTAGGCTAACCTGTTTGGTTGCTATGGGCGTGGCTTAGCATCTGCCATTTGATGATACTCTAAGCTGTGAGTGAAACGAACCAACCCCTGTGTCTCTACGATGTTCTGATGCAGAGATAAGGGTATTGCTAAACGGTTGCTAGGCTAACCTGTTTGGTTGCTATGGGCGTGGCTTAGCATCTGCCATTTGATGATACTCTAAGCTGTGAGTGAAACGAACCAACCCCTGTGTCTCTACGATGTTCTGATGCAGAGATAAGGGTATTGCTAAACGGTTTGCTAGGCTAACCTGTTTGGTTGCTATGGGCGTGGCTTAGCATCTGCCATTTGATGATACTCTAAGCTGTGAGTGAAACGAACCAACCCCTGTGTCTCTACGATGATTATTTGCCTTCGACTTTCTTTGGGGTTGATTGGATTGTGGCCAAAGTGAGATACGAAACTAATAGATAGGGTATTGCTAAACGGTTGCTAGGCTAACCTGTTTGGTTGCTATGGGCGTGGCTTAGCATCTGCCATTTGATGATACTCTAAGCTGTGAGTGAAACGAACCAACCCCTGTGTCTCTACGATGTTCTGATGCAGATAAGGGTATTGCTAAACGGTTGCTAGGCTAACCTGTTTGGTTGCTATGGGCGTGGCTTAGCATCTGCCATTTGATGATACTCTAAGCTGTGAGTGAAACGAACCAACCCCTGTGTCTCTACGATGTTCTGATGCAGATAAGGGTATTGCTAAACGGTTGCTAGGCTAACCTGTTTGGTTGCTATGGGCGTGGCTTAGCATCTGCCATTTGATGATACTCTAAGCTGTGAGTGAAACGAACCAACCCCTGTGTCTCTACGATGTTCTGATGCAGAGATAAGGGTATTGCTAAACGGTTGCTAGGCTAACCTGTTTGGTTGCTATGGGCGTGGCTTAGCATCTGCCATTTGATGATACTCTAAGCTGTGAGTGAAACGAACCAACCCCTGTGTCTCTACGATGTTCTGATGCAGAGATAAGGGTATTGCTAAACGGTTGCTAGGCTAACCTGTTTGGTTGCTATGGGCGTGGCTTAGCATCTGCCATTTGATGATACTCTAAGCTGTGAGTGAAACGAACCAACCCCTGTGTCTCTACGATGTTCTGATGCAGAGATAAGGGTATTGCTAAACGGTTGCTAGGCTAACCTGTTTGGTTGCTATGGGCGTGGCTTAGCATCTGCCATTTGATGATACTCTAAGCTGTGAGTGAAACGAACCAACCCCTGTGTCTCTACGATGTTCTGATGCAGAGATAAGGGTATTGCTAAACGGTTGCTAGGCTAACCTGTTTGGTTGCTATGGGCGTGGCTTAGCATCTGCCATTTGATGATACTCTAAGCTGTGAGTGAAACGAACCAACCCCTGTGTCTCTACGATGTTCTGATGCAGAGATAAGGGTATTGCTAAACGGTTGCTAGGCTAACCTGTTTGGTTGCTATGGGCGTGGCTTAGCATCTGCCATTTGATGATACTCTAAGCTGTGAGTGAAACGAACCAACCCCTGTGTCTCTACGATGTTCTGATGCAGAGATAAGGGTATTGCTAAACGGTTGCTAGGCTAACCTGTTTGGTTGCTATGGGCGTGGCTTAGCATCTGCCATTTGATGATACTCTAAGCTGTGAGTGAAACGAACCAACCCCTGTGTCTCTACGATGTTCTGATGCAGATAAGGGTATTGCTAAACGGTTGCTAGGCTAACCTGTTTGGTTGCTATGGGCGTGGCTTAGCATCTGCCATTTGATGATACTCTAAGCTGTGAGTGAAACGAACCAACCCCTGTGTCTCTACGATGTTCTGATGCAGAGATAAGGGTATTGCTAAACGGTTGCTAGGCTAACCTGTTTGGTTGCTATGGGCGTGGCTTAGCATCTGCCATTTGATGATACTCTAAGCTGTGAGTGAAACGAACCAACCCCTGTGTCTCTACGATGTTCTGATGCAGAGATAAGGGTATTGCTAAACGGTTGCTAGGCTAACCTGTTTGGTTGCTATGGGCGTGGCTTAGCATCTGCCATTTGATGATACTCTAAGCTGTGAGTGAAACGAACCAACCCCTGTGTCTCTACGATGTTCTGATGCAGAGATAAGGGTATTGCTAAACGGTTGCTAGGCTAACCTGTTTGGTTGCTATGGGCGTGGCTTAGCATCTGCCATTTGATGATACTCTAAGCTGTGAGTGAAACGAACCAACCCCTGTGTCTCTACGATGTTCTGATGCAGAGATAAGGGTATTGCTAAACGGTTGCTAGGCTAACCTGTTTGGTTGCTATGGGCGTGGCTTAGCATCTGCCATTTGATGATACTCTAAGCTGTGAGTGAAACGAACCAACCCCTGTGTCTCTACGATGTTCTGATGCAGAGATAAGGGTATTGCTAAACGGTTGCTAGGCTAACCTGTTTGGTTGCTATGGGCGTGGCTTAGCATCTGCCATTTGATGATACTCTAAGCTGTGAGTGAAACGAACCAACCCCTGTGTCTCTACGATGTTCTGATGCAGAGATAAGGGTATTGCTAAACGGTTGCTAGGCTAACCTGTTTGGTTGCTATGGGCGTGGCTTAGCATCTGCCATTTGATGATACTCTAAGCTGTGAGTGAAACGAACCAACCCCTGTGTCTCTACGATGTTCTGATGCAGAGATAAGGGTATTGCTAAACGGTTGCTAGGCTAACCTGTTTGGTTGCTATGGGCGTGGCTTAGCATCTGCCATTTGATGATACTCTAAGCTGTGAGTGAAACGAACCAACCCCTGTGTCTCTACGATGTTCTGATGCAGAGATAAGGGTATTGCTAAACGGTTGCTAGGCTAACCTGTTTGGTTGCTATGGGCGTGGCTTAGCATCTGCCATTTGATGATACTCTAAGCTGTGAGTGAAACGAACCAACCCCTGTGTCTCTACGATGTTCTGATGCAGAGATAAGGGTATTGCTAAACGGTTGCTAGGCTAACCTGTTTGGTTGCTATGGGCGTGGCTTAGCATCTGCCATTTGATGATACTCTAAGCTGTGAGTGAAACGAACCAACCCCTGTGTCTCTACGATGTTCTGATGCAGAGATAAGGGTATTGCTAAACGGTTGCTAGGCTAACCTGTTTGGTTGCTATGGGCGTGGCTTAGCATCTGCCATTTGATGATCTAAGCTGTGAGTGAAACGAACCAACCCCTGTGTCTCTACGATGTTCTGATGCAGAGATAAGGGTATTGCTAAACGGTTGCTAGGCTAACCTGTTTGGTTGCTATGGGCGTGGCTTAGCATCTGCCATTTGATGATACTCTAAGCTGTGAGTGAAACGAACCAACCCCTGTGTCTCTACGATGTTCTGATGCAGAGATAAGGGTATTGCTAAACGGTTGCTAGGCTAACCTGTTTGGTTGCTATGGGCGTGGCTTAGCATCTGCCATTTGATGATACTCTAAGCTGTGAGTGAAACGAACCAACCCCTGTGTCTCTACGATGTTCTGATGCAGATAAGGGTATTGCTAAACGGTTGCTAGGCTAACCTGTTTGGTTGCTATGGGCGTGGCTTAGCATCTGCCATTTGATGATACTCTAAGCTGTGAGTGAAACGAACCAACCCCTGTGTCTCTACGATGTTCTGATGCAGAGATAAGGGTATTGCTAAACGGTTGCTAGGCTAACCTGTTTGGTTGCTATGGGCGTGGCTTAGCATCTGCCATTTGATGATACTCTAAGCTGTGAGTGAAACGAACCAACCCCTGTGTCTCTACGATGTTCTGATGCAGAGATAAGGGTATTGCTAAACGGTTGCTAGGCTAACCTGTTTGGTTGCTATGGGCGTGGCTTAGCATCTGCCATTTGATGATACTCTAAGCTGTGAGTGAAACGAACCAACCCCTGTGTCTCTACGATGTTCTGATGCAGAGATAAGGGTATTGCTAAACGGTTGCTAGGCTAACCTGTTTGGTTGCTATGGGCGTGGCTTAGCATCTGCCATTTGATGATACTCTAAGCTGTGAGTGAAACGAACCAACCCCTGTGTCTCTACGATGTTCTGATGCAGAGATAAGGGTATTGCTAAACGGTTGCTAGGCTAACCTGTTTGGTTGCTATGGGCGTGGCTTAGCATCTGCCATTTGATGATACTCTAAGCTGTGAGTGAAACGAACCAACCCCTGTGTCTCTACGATGTTCTGATGCAGAGATAAGGTATTGCTAAACGGTTGCTAGGCTAACCTGTTTGGTTGCTATGGGCGTGGCTTAGCATCTGCCATTTGATGATACTCTAAGCTGTGAGTGAAACGAACCAACCCCTGTGTCTCTACGATGTTCTGATGCAGAGATAAGGGTATTGCTAAACGGTTGCTAGGCTAACCTGTTTGGTTGCTATGGGCGTGGCTTAGCATCTGCCATTTGATGATACTCTAAGCTGTGAGTGAAACGAACCAACCCCTGTGTCTCTACGATGTTCTGATGCAGAGATAAGGGTATTGCTAAACGGTTGCTAGGCTAACCTGTTTGGTTGCTATGGGCGTGGCTTAGCATCTGCCATTTGATGATACTCTAAGCTGTGAGTGAAACGAACCAACCCCTGTGTCTCTACGATGTTCTGATGCAGAGATAAGGGTATTGCTAAACGGTTGCTAGGCTAACCTGTTTGGTTGCTATGGGCGTGGCTTAGCATCTGCCATTTGATGATACTCTAAGCTGTGAGTGAAACGAACCAACCCCTGTGTCTCTACGATGTTCTGATGCAGAGATAAGGGTATTGCTAAACGGTTGCTAGGCTAACCTGTTTGGTTGCTATGGGCGTGGCTTAGCATCTGCCATTTGATGACTCTAAGCTGTGAGTGAAACGAACCAACCCCTGTGTCTCTACGATGTTCTGATGCAGAGATAAGGGTATTGCTAAACGGTTGCTAGGCTAACCTGTTTGGTTGCTATGGGCGTGGCTTAGCATCTGCCATTTGATGATACTCTAAGCTGTGAGTGAAACGAACCAACCCCTGTGTCTCTACGATGTTCTGATGCAGAGATAAGGGTATTGCTAAACGGTTGCTAGGCTAACCTGTTTGGTTGCTATGGGCGTGGCTTAGCATCTGCCATTTGATACTCTAAGCTGTGAGTGAAACGAACCAACCCCTGTGTCTCTACGATGTTCTGATGCAGATAAGGGTATTGCTAAACGGTTGCTAGGCTAACCTGTTTGGTTGCTATGGGCGTGGCTTAGCATCTGCCATTTGATGATACTCTAAGCTCTGAGTGAAACGAACCAACCCCTGTGTCTCTACGATGTTCTGATGCAGAGATAAGGGTATTGCTAAACGGTTGCTAGGCTAACCTGTTTGGTTGCTATGGGCGTGGCTTAGCATCTGCCATTTGATGATACTCTAAGCTGTGAGTGAAACGAACCAACCCCTGTGTCTCTACGATGTTCTGATGCAGAGATAAGGGTATTGCTAAACGGTTGCTAGGCTAACCTGTTTGGTTGCTATGGGCGTGGCTTAGCATCTGCCATTTGATGATACTCTAAGCTGTGAGTGAAACGAACCACCCTGTGTCTCTACGATGTTCTGATGCAGAGATAAGGGTATTGCTAAACGGTTGCTAGGCTAACCTGTTTGGTTGCTATGGGCGTGGCTTAGCATCTGCCATTTGATGATACTCTAAGCTGTGAGTGAAACGAACCAACCCCTGTGTCTCTACGATGTTCTGATGCAGAGATAAGGGTATTGCTAAACGGTTGCTAGGCTAACCTGTTTGGTTGCTATGGGCGTGGCTTAGCATCTGCCATTTGATGATACTCTAAGCTGTGAGTGAAACGAACCAACCCCTGTGTCTCTACGATGTTCTGATGCAGAGATAAGGTATTGCTAAACGGTTGCTAGGCTAACCTGTTTGGTTGCTATGGGCGTGGCTTAGCATCTGCCATTTGATGATACTCTAAGCTGTGAGTGAAACGAACCAACCCCTGTGTCTCTACGATGTTCTGATGCAGAGATAAGGGTATTGCTAAACGGTTGCTAGGCTAGGCTAACCTGTTTGGTTGCTATGGGCGTGGCTTAGCATCTGCCATTTGATGATACTCTAAGCTGTGAGTGAAACGAACCAACCCCTGTGTCTCTACGATGTTCTGATGCAGAGATAAGGGTATTGCTAAACGGTTGCTAGGCTAACCTGTTTGGTTGCTATGGGCGTGGCTTAGCATCTGCCATTTGATGATACTCTAAGCTGTGAGTGAAACGAACCAACCCCTGTGTCTCTACGATGTTCTGATGCAGAGATAAGGGTATTGCTAAACGGTTGCTAGGCTAACCTGTTTGGTTGCTATGGGCGTGGCTTAGCATCTGCCATTTGATGATACTCTAAGCTGTGAGTGAAACGAACCAACCCCTGTGTCTCTACGATGTTCTGATGCAGAGATAAGGGTATTGCTAAACGGTTGCTAGGCTAACCTGTTTGGTTGCTATGGGCGTGGCTTAGCATCTGCCATTTGATGATACTCTAAGCTGTGAGTGAAACGAACCAACCCCTGTGTCTCTACGATGTTATGCAGAGATAAGGGTATTGCTAAACGGTTGCTAGGCTAACCTGTTTGGTTGCTATGGGCGTGGCTTAGCATCTGCCATTTGATGATACTCTAAGCTGTGAGTGAAACGAACCAACCCCTGTGTCTCTACGATGTTCTGATGCAGAGATAAGGGTATTGCTAAACGGTTGCTAGGCTAACCTGTTTGGTTGCTATGGGCGTGGCTTAGCATCTGCCATTTGATGATACTCTAAGCTGAGTGAAACGAACCAACCCCTGTGTCTCTACGATGTTCTGATGCAGAGATAAGGGTATTGCTAAACGGTTGCTAGGCTAACCTGTTTGGTTGCTATGGGCGTGGCTTAGCATCTGCCATTTGATGATACTCTAAGCTGTGAGTGAAACGAACCAACCCCTGTGTCTCTACGATGTTCTGATGCAGAGATAAGGGTATTGCTAAACGGTTGCTAGGCTAACCTGTTTGGTTGCTATGGGCGTGGCTTAGCATCTGCCATTTGATGATACTCTAAGCTGTGAGTGAAACGAACCAACCCCTGTGTCTCTACGATGTTCTGATGCAGAGATAAGGGTATTGCTAAACGGTTGCTAGGCTAACCTGTTTGGTTGCTATGGGCGTGGCTTAGCATCTGCCATTTGATGATACTCTAAGCTGTGAGTGAAACGAACCAACCCCTGTGTCTCTCTACGATGTTCTGATGCAGAGATAAGGGTATTGCTAAACGGTTGCTAGGCTAACCTGTTTGGTTGCTATGGGCGTGGCTTAGCATCTGCCATTTGATGATACTCTAAGCTGTGAGTGAAACGAACCAACCCCTGTGTCTCTACGATGTTCTGATGCAGAGATAAGGGTATTGCTAAACGGTTGCTAGGCTAACCTGTTTGGTTGCTATGGGCGTGGCTTAGCATCTGCCATTTGATGATACTCTAAGCTGTGAGTGAAACGAACCAACCCCTGTGTCTCTACGATGTTCTGATGCAGATAAGGGTATTGCTAAACGGTTGCTAGGCTAACCTGTTTGGTTGCTATGGGCGTGGCTTAGCATCTGCCATTTGATGATACTCTAAGCTGTGAGTGAAACGAACCAACCCCTGTGTCTCTACGATGTTCTGATGCAGAGATAAGGGTATTGCTAAACGGTTGCTAGGCTAACCTGTTTGGTTGCTATGGGCGTGGCTTAGCATCTGCCATTTGATGATACTCTAAGCTGTGAGTGAAACGAACCAACCCCTGTGTCTCTACGATGTTCTGATGCAGAGATAAGGGTATTGCTAAACGGTTGCTAGGCTAACCTGTTTTGGTTGCTATGGGCGTGGCTTAGCATCTGCCATTTGATGATACTCTAAGCTGTGAGTGAAACGAACCAACCCCTGTCTCTACGATGTTCTGATGCAGAGATAAGGGTATTGCTAAACGGTTGCTAGGCTAACCTGTTTGGTTGCTATGGGCGTGGCTTAGCATCTGCCATTTGATGATACTCTAAGCTGTGAGTGAAACGAACCAACCCCTGTGTCTCTACGATGTTCTGATGCAGAGATAAGGGTATTGCTAAACGGTTGCTAGGCTAACCTGTTTGGTTGCTATGGGCGTGGCTTAGCATCTGCCATTTGATGATACTCTAAGCTGTGAGTGAAACGAACCAACCCCTGTGTCTCTACGATGTTCTGATGCAGAGATAAGGGTATTGCTAAACGGTTGCTAGGCTAACCTGTTTGGTTGCTATGGGCGTGGCTTAGCATCTGCCATTTGATGATACTCTAAGCTGTGAGTGAAACGAACCAACCCCTGTGTCTCTACGATGTTCTGATGCAGAGATAAGGGTATTGCTAAACGGTTGCTAGGCTAACCTGTTTGGTTGCTATGGGCGTGGCTTAGCATCTGCCATTTGATGATACTCTAAGCTGTGAGTGAAACGAACCAACCCCTGTGTCTCTACGATGTTCTGATGCAGAGATAAGGGTATTGCTAAACGGTTGCTAGGCTAACCTGTTTGGTTGCTATGGGCGTGGCTTAGCATCTGCCATTTGATGATACTCTAAGCTGTGAGTGAAACGAACCAACCCCTGTGTCTCTACGATGTTCTGATGCAGAGATAAGGGTATTGCTAAACGGTTGCTAGGCTAACCTGTTTGGTTGCTATGGGCGTGGCTTAGCATCTGCCATTTGATGATACTCTAAGCTGTGAGTGAAACGAACCAACCCCTGTGTCTCTACGATGTTCTGATGCAGAGATAAGGGTATTGCTAAACGGTTGCTAGGCTAACCTGTTTGGTTGCTATGGGCGTGCTTAGCATCTGCCATTTGATGATACTCTAAGCTGTGAGTGAAACGAACCAACCCCTGTGTCTCTACGATGTTCTGATGCAGAGATAAGGGTATTGCTAAACGGTTGCTAGGCTAACCTGTTTGGTTGCTATGGGCGTGGCTTAGCATCTGCCATTTGATGATACTCTAAGCTGTGAGTGAAACGAACCAACCCCTGTGTCTCTACGATGTTCTGATGCAGAGATAAGGGTATTGCTAAACGGTTGCTAGGCTAACCTGTTTGGTTGCTATGGGCGTGGCTTAGCATCTGCCATTTGATGATACTCTAAGCTGTGAGTGAAACGAACCAACCCCTGTGTCTCTACGATGTTCTGATGCAGAGATAAGGGTATTGCTAAACGGTTGCTAGGCTAACCTGTTTGGTTGCTATGGGCGTGGCTTAGCATCTGCCATTTGATGATACTCTAAGCTGTGAGTGAAACGAACCCAACCCCTGTGTCTCTACGATGTTCTGATGCAGAGATAAGGGTATTGCTAAACGGTTGCTAGGCTAACCTGTTTGGTTGCTATGGGCGTGGCTTAGCATCTGCCATTTGATGATACTCTAAGCTGTGAGTGAAACGAACCAACCCCTGTGTCTCTACGATGTTCTGATGCAGAGATAAGGGTATTGCTAAACGGTTGCTAGGCTAACCTGTTTGGTTGCTATGGGCGTGGCTTAGCATCTGCCATTTGATGATACTCTAAGCTGTGAGTGAAACGAACCAACCCCTGTGTCTCTACGATGTTCTGATGCAGAGATAAGGGTATTGCTAAACGGTTGCTAGGCTAACCTGTTTGGTTGCTATGGGCGTGGCTTAGCATCTGCCATTTGATGATACTCTAAGCTGTGAGTGAACGAACCAACCCCTGTGTCTCTACGATGTTCTGATGCAGAGATAAGGGTATTGCTAAACGGTTGCTAGGCTAACCTGTTTGGTTGCTATGGGCGTGGCTTAGCATCTGCCATTTGATGATACTCTAAGCTGTGAGTGAAACGAACCAACCCCTGTGTCTCTACGATGTTCTGATGCAGAGATAAGGGTATTGCTAAACGGTTGCTAGGCTAACCTGTTTGGTTGCTATGGGCGTGGCTTAGCATCTGCCATTTGATGATACTCTAAGCTGTGAGTGAAACGAACCAACCCCTGTGTCTCTACGATGTTCTGATGCAGAGATAAGGGTATTGCTAAACGGTTGCTAGGCTAACCTGTTTGGTTGCTATGGGCGTGGCTTAGCATCTGCCATTTGATGATACTCTAAGCTGTGAGTGAAACGAACCAACCCCTGTGTCTCTACGATTTCTGATGCAGAGATAAGGGTATTGCTAAACGGTTGCTAGGCTAACCTGTTTGGTTGCTATGGGCGTGGCTTAGCATCTGCCATTTGATGATACTCTAAGCTGTGAGTGAAACGAACCAACCCCTGTGTCTCGATGTTCTGATGCAGAGATAAGGGTATTGCTAAACGGTTGCTAGGCTAACCTGTTTGGTTGCTATGGGCGTGGCTTAGCATCTGCCATTTGATGATACTCTAAGCTGTGAGTGAAACGAACCAACCCCTGTGTCTCTACGATGTTCTGATGCAGAGATAAGGGTATTGCTAAACGGTTGCTAGGCTAACCTGTTTGGTTGCTATGGGCGTGGCTTAGCATCTGCCATTTGATGATACTCTAAGCTGTGAGTGAAACGAACCAACCCCTGTGTCTCTACGATGTTCTGATGCAGAGATAAGGGTATTGCTAAACGGTTGCTAGGCTAACCTGTTTGGTTGCTATGGGCGTGGCTTAGCATCTGCCATTTGATGATACTCTAAGCTGTGAGTGAAACGAACCAACCCCTGTGTCTCTACGATGTTCTGATGCAGAGATAAGGGTATGCTAAACGGTTGCTAGGCTAACCTGTTTGGTTGCTATGGGCGTGGCTTAGCATCTGCCATTTGATGATACTCTAAGCTGTGAGTGAAACGAACCAAACCCCTGTGTCTCTACGATGTTCTGATGCAGAGATAAGGGTATTGCTAAACGGTTGCTAGGCTAACCTGTTTGGTTGCTATGGGCGTGGCTTAGCATCTGCCATTTGATGATACTCTAAGCTGTGAGTGAAACGAACCAACCCCTGTGTCTCTACGATGTTCTGATGCAGAGATAAGGGTATTGCTAAACGGTTGCTAGGCTAACCTGTTTGGTTGCTATGGGCGTGGCTTAGCATCTGCCATTTGATGATACTCTAAGCTGTGAGTGAAACGAACCAACCCCTGTGTCTCTACGATGTTGATGCAGAGATAAGGGTATTGCTAAACGGTTGCTAGGCTAACCTGTTTGGTTGCTATGGGCGTGGCTTAGCATCTGCCATTTGATGATACTCTAAGCTGTGAGTGAAACGAACCAACCCCTGTGTCTCTACGATGTTCTGATGCAGATAAGGGTATTGCTAAACGGTTGCTAGGCTAACCTGTTTGGTTGCTATGGGCGTGGCTTAGCATCTGCCATTTGATGATACTCTAAGCTGTGAGTGAAACGAACCAACCCCTGTGTCTCTACGATGTTCTGATGCAGATAAGGGTATTGCTAAACGGTTGCTAGGCTAACCTGTTTGGTTGCTATGGGCGTGGCTTAGCATCTGCCATTTGATGATACTCTAAGCTGTGAGTGAAACGAACCAACCCCTGTGTCTCTACGATGTTCTGATGCAGAGATAAGGGTATTGCTAAACGGTTGCTAGGCTAACCTGTTTGGTTGCTATGGGTGGCTTAGCATCTGCCATTTGATGATACTCTAAGCTGTGAGTGAAACGAACCAACCCTGTGTCTCTACGATGTTCTGATGCAGAGATAAGGGTATTGCTAAACGGTTGCTAGGCTAACCTGTTTGGTTGCTATGGGCGTGGCTTAGCATCTGCCATTTGATGATACTCTAAGCTGTGAGTGAAACGAACCAACCCCTGTGTCTCTACGATGTTCTGATGCAAGATAAGGGTATTGCTAAACGGTTGCTAGGCTAACCTGTTTGGTTGCTATGGGCGTGGCTTAGCATCTGCCATTTGATGATACTCTAAGCTGTGAGTGAAACGAACCAACCCCTGTGTCTCTACGATGTTCTGATGCAGAGATAAGGGTATTGCTAAACGGTTGCTAGGCTAACCTGTTTGGTTGCTATGGGCGTGGCTTAGCATCTGCCATTTGATGATACTCTAAGCTGTGAGTGAAACGAACCAACCCCTGTGTCTCTACGATGTTCTGATGCAGAGATAAGGGTATTGCTAAACGGTTGCTAGGCTAACCTGTTTGGTTGCTATGGGCGTGGCTTAGCATCTGCCATTTGATGATACTCTAAGCTGTGAGTGAAACCAACCCCTGTGTCTCTACGATGTTCTGATGCAGAGATAAGGGTATTGCTAAACGGTTGCTAGGCTAACCTGTTTGGTTGCTATGGGCGTGGCTTAGCATCTGCCATTTGATGATACTCTAAGCTGTGAGTGAAACGAACCAACCCCTGTGTCTCTACGATGTTCTGATGCAGAGATAAGGGTATTGCTAAACGGTTGCTAGGCTAACCTGTTTGGTTGCTATGGGCGTGGCTTAGCATCTGCCATTTGATGATACTCTAAGCTGTGAGTGAAACGAACCAACCCCTGTGTCTCTACGATGTTCTGATGCAGAGATAAGGGTATTGCTAAACGGTTGCTAGGCTAACCTGTTTGGTTGCTATGGGCGTGGCTTAGCATCTGCCATTTGATGATACTCTAAGCTGTGAGTGAAACGAACCAACCCCTGTCTCTACGATGTTCTGATGCAGAGATAAGGGTATTGCTAAACGGTTGCTAGGCTAACCTGTTTGGTTGCTATGGGCGTGGCTTAGCATCTGCCATTTGATGATACTCTAAGCTGTGAGTGAAACGAACCAACCCCTGTGTCTCTACGATGTTCTGATGCAGATAAGGGTATTGCTAAACGGTTGCTAGGCTAACCTGTTTGGTTGCTATGGGCGTGGCTTAGCATCTGCCATTTGATGATACTCTAAGCTGTGAGTGAAACGAACCAACCCCTGTGTCTCTACGATGTTCTGATGCAGAGATAAGGGTATTGCTAAACGGTTGCTAGGCTAACCTGTTTGGTTGCTATGGGCGTGGCTTAGCATCTGCCATTTGATGATACTCTAAGCTGTGAGTGAAACGAACCAACCCCTGTGTCTCTACGATGTTCTGATGCAGAGATAAGGTATTGCTAAACGGTTGCTAGGCTAACCTGTTTGGTTGCTATGGGCGTGGCTTAGCATCTGCCATTTGATGATACTCTAAGCTGTGAGTGAAACGAACCAACCCCTGTGTCTCTACGATGTTCTGATGCAGAGATAAGGGTATTGCTAAACGGTTGCTAGGCTAACCTGTTTGGTTGCTATGGGCGTGGCTTAGCATCTGCCATTTGATGATACTCTAAGCTGTGAGTGAAACGAACCAACCCTGTGTCTCTACGATGTTCTGATGCAGAGATAAGGGTATTGCTAAACGGTTGCTAGGCTAACCTGTTTGGTTGCTATGGGCGTGGCTTAGCATCTGCCATTTGATGAT
The DNA here is from genome assembly GCA_006030095.1 of Triplophysa siluroides. Taxonomy (NCBI): domain Eukaryota; kingdom Metazoa; phylum Chordata; class Actinopteri; order Cypriniformes; family Nemacheilidae; genus Triplophysa; species Triplophysa siluroides. The sequence continues at coordinate 22,240 of VCII01000997.1, forward strand.
ACTCTAAGCTGTGAGTGAAACGAACCAACCCCTGTGTCTCTACGATGTTCTGATGCAGAGATAAGGGTATTGCTAAACGGTTGCTAGGCTAACCTGTTTGGTTGCTATGGGCGTGGCTTAGCATCTGCCATTTGATGATACTCTAAGCTGTGAGTGAAACGAACCAACCCCTGTGTCTCTACGATGTTCTGATGCAGAGATAAGGGTATTGCTAAACGGTTGCTAGGCTAACCTGTTTGGTTGCTATGGGCGTGGCTTAGCATCTGCCATTTGATGATACTCTAAGCTGAGTGAAACGAACCAACCCCTGTGTCTCTACGATGTTCTGATGCAGAGATAAGGGTATTGCTAAACGGTTGCTAGGCTAACCTGTTTGGTTGCTATGGGCGTGGCTTAGCATCTGCCATTTGATGATACTCTAAGCTGTGAGTGAAACGAACCAACCCCTGTGTCTCTACGATGTTCTGATGCAGAGATAAGGGTATTGCTAAACGGTTGCTAGGCTAACCTGTTTGGTTGCTATGGGCGTGGCTTAGCATCTGCCATTTGATGATACTCTAAGCTGTGAGTGAAACGAACCAACCCCTGTGTCTCTACGATGTTCTGATGCAGAGATAAGGGTATTGCTAAACGGTTGCTAGGCTAACCTGTTTGGTTGCTATGGGCGTGGCTTAGCATCTGCCATTTGATGATACTCTAAGCTGTGAGTGAAACGAACCAACCCCTGTGTCTCTACGATGTTCTGATGCAGAGATAAGGGTATTGCTAAACGGTTGCTAGGCTAACCTGTTTGGTTGCTATGGGCGTGGCTTAGCATCTGCCATTTGATGATACTCTAAGCTGTGAGTGAAACGAACCAACCCCTGTGTCTCTACGATGTTCTGATGCAGAGATAAGGGTATTGCTAAACGGTTGCTAGGCTAACCTGTTTGGTTGCTATGGGCGTGGCTTAGCATCTGCCATTTGATGATACTCTAAGCTGTGAGTGAAACGAACCAACCCCTGTGTCTCTACGATGTTCTGATGCAGATAAGGGTATTGCTAAACGGTTGCTAGGCTAACCTGTTTGGTTGCTATGGGCGTGGCTTAGCATCTGCCATTTGATGATACTCTAAGCTGTGAGTGAAACGAACCAACCCCTGTGTCTCTACGATGTTCTGATGCAGAGATAAGGGTATTGCTAAACGGTTGCTAGGCTAACCTGTTTGGTTGCTATGGGCGTGGCTTAGCATCTGCCATTTGATGATACTCTAAGCTGTGAGTGAAACGAACCAACCCCTGTGTCTCTACGATGTTCTGATGCAGAGATAAGGGTATTGCTAAACGGTTGCTAGGCTAACCTGTTTGGTTGCTATGGGCGTGGCTTAGCATCTGCCATTTGATGATACTCTAAGCTGTGAGTGAAACGAACCAACCCCTGTGTCTCTACGATGTTCTGATGCAGAGATAAGGGTATGCTAAACGGTTGCTAGGCTAACCTGTTTGGTTGCTATGGGCGTGGCTTAGCATCTGCCATTTGATGATACTCTAAGCTGTGAGTGAAACGAACCAACCCCTGTGTCTCTACGATGTTCTGATGCAGAGATAAGGGTATTGCTAAACGGTTGCTAGGCTAACCTGTTTGGTTGCTATGGGCGTGGCTTAGCATCTGCCATTTGATGATACTCTAAGCTGTGAGTGAAACGAACCAACCCCTGTGTCTCTACGATGTTCTGATGCAGAGATAAGGGTATTGCTAAACGGTTGCTAGGCTAACCTGTTTGGTTGCTATGGGCGTGGCTTAGCATCTGCCATTTGATGATACTCTAAGCTGTGAGTGAAACGAACCAACCCCTGTGTCTCTACGATGTTCTGATGCAGAGATAAGGGTATTGCTAAACGGTTGCTAGGCTAACCTGTTTGGTTGCTATGGGCGTGGCTTAGCATCTGCCATTTGATGATACTCTAAGCTGTGAGTGAAACGAACCAACCCCTGTGTCTCTACGATGTTCTGATGCAGAGATAAGGGTATTGCTAAACGGTTGCTAGGCTAACCTGTTTGGTTGCTATGGGCGTGGCTTAGCATCTGCCATTTGATGATACTCTAAGCTCTGAGTGAAACGAACCAACCCCTGTGTCTCTACGATGTTCTGATGCAGAGATAAGGGTATTGCTAAACGGTTGCTAGGCTAACCTGTTTGGTTGCTATGGGTGGCTTAGCATCTGCCATTTGATGATACTCTAAGCTGTGAGTGAAACGAACCAAACCCCTGTGTCTCTACGATGTTCTGATGCAGAGATAAGGGTATTGCTAAACGGTTGCTAGGCTAACCTGTTTGGTTGCTATGGGCGTGGCTTAGCATCTGCCATTTGATGATACTCTAAGCTGTGAGTGAAACGAACCAACCCCTGTGTCTCTACGATGTTCTGATGCAGAGATAAGGGTATTGCTAAACGGTTGCTAGGCTAACCTGTTTGGTTGCTATGGGCGTGGCTTAGCATCTGCCATTTGATGATACTCTAAGCTGTGAGTGAAACGAACCAACCCCTGTGTCTCTACGATGTTCTGATGCAGAGATAAGGGTATTGCTAAACGGTTGCTAGGCTAACCTGTTTGGTTGCTATGGGCGTGGCTTAGCATCTGCCATTTGATGATACTCTAAGCTGTGAGTGAAACGAACCAACCCCTGTGTCTCTACGATGTTCTGATGCAGAGATAAGGGTATTGCTAAACGGTTGCTAGGCTAACCTGTTTGGTTGCTATGGGCGTGGCTTAGCATCTGCCATTTGATGATACTCTAAGCTGTGAGTGAAACGAACCAACCCTGTGTCTCTACGATGTTCTGATGCAGAGATAAGGGTATTGCTAAACGGTTGCTAGGCTAACCTGTTTGGTTGCTATGGGCGTGGCTTAGCATCTGCCATTTGATGATACTCTAAGCTGTGAGTGAAACGAACCAACCCCTGTGTCTCTACGATGTTCTGATGCAGAGATAAGGGTATTGCTAAACGGTTGCTAGGCTAACCTGTTTGGTTGCTATGGGCGTGGCTTAGCATCTGCCATTTGATGATACTCTAAGCTGTGAGTGAAACGAACCAACCCCTGTGTCTACGATGTTCTGATGCAGAGATAAGGGTATCTAAACGGTTGCTAGGCTAACCTGTTTGGTTGCTATGGGCGTGGCTTAGCATCTGCCATTTGATGATACTCTAAGCTGTGAGTGAAACGAACCAACCCCTGTGTCTCTACGATGTTCTGATGCAGAGATAAGGGTATTGCTAAACGGTTGCTAGGCTAACCTGTTTGGTTGCTATGGGCGTGGCTTAGCATCTGCCATTTGATGATACTCTAAGCTGTGAGTGAAACGAACAACCCCTGTGTCTCTACGATGTTCTGATGCAGAGATAAGGGTATTGCTAAACGGTTGCTAGGCTAACCTGTTTGGTTGCTATGGGCGTGGCTTAGCATCTGCCATTTGATGATACTCTAAGCTGTGAGTGAAACGAACCAACCCCTGTGTCTCTACGATGTTCTGATGCAGAGATAAGGGTATTGCTAAACGGTTGCTAGGCTAACCTGTTTGGTTGCTATGGGCGTGGCTTAGCATCTGCCATTTGATGATACTCTCTAAGCTGTGAGTGAAACGAACCAACCCCTGTGTCTCTACGATGTTCTGATGCAGAGATAAGGGTATTGCTAAACGGTTGCTAGGCTAACCTGTTTGGTTGCTATGGGCGTGGCTTAGCATCTGCCATTTGATGATACTCTAAGCTGTGAGTGAAACGAACCAACCCCTGTGTCTCTACGATTTCTGATGCAGATATAAGGGTATTGCTAAACGGTTGCTAGGCTAACCTGTTTGGTTGCTATGGGCGTGGCTTAGCATCTGCTTTTGATGATACTCTAAGCTGTGAGTGAAACGAACCAACCCCTGTGTCTCTACGATGTTCTGATGCAGAGATAAGGTATTGCTAAACGGTTGCTAGGCTAACCTGTTTGGTTGCTATGGGCGTGGCTTAGCATCTGCCATTTGATGATACTCTAAGCTGAGTGAAACGAACCAACCCCTGTGTCTCTACGATGTTCTGATGCAGAGATAAGGGTATTGCTAAACGGTTGCTAGGCTAACCTGTTTGGTTTATGGGCGTGGCTTAGCATCTGCCATTTGATGATACTCTAAGCTGTGAGTGAAACGAACCAACCCCTGTGTCTCTACGATGTTCTGATGCACAGATAAGGTATTGCTAAAACGGTTGCTAGGCTAACCTGTTTGGTTGCTATGGGCGTGGCTTAGCATATGCCATTTGATGATACTCTAAGCTGTGAGTGAAACGAACCAACCCTGTGTCTCTACTATGTTCTGCTTGCACAGATACGGATTGCTAATCGGTTG
>VCII01000998.1:0-20860 GCA_006030095.1 Triplophysa siluroides
CTGAATGCAGCTTTTGGCACGAGTTACAGATAGTCTTATTTGTCACCGCACGGTGTTGGCTATTCATCCGACAGAGGAATGAATAGATGTGTGTAAAGACCCGAGAGATTTGCCAGTGGATTAATCCTTTCATTAAGGAAAGCAAGAAGTTAATTGCAGCGACAGCTGTGTTTCTCCGAGTTTACGCGATTGACGTTTTTACGCCGTCCCTTTAAACGGAAAAAAGCAATTATCAATAAATGCAGGGCAATCTTCGCATGATGAATCGCACAGAAATGTGCTTTTATTTCACTTTTCTTTCCGTCTTGAGGCGTGTTGGCAGCACAGGCCCGGAGCGAGTTTTTGTGGGAAGCATCACGCAAATGAAAATAAACCACTCGATAATGCTGTGATGAAATGACAGACGCGGTGTAAGCAGCAGATCAAAGGTTACCGAGAGCACCATGCTGACAACTGAAGAAAAAGATTGTGAGAAATGGTCTTATGTAATTACTGTGGGTAGTGCTGTTGAACTATTGAAAAGAACGTTACGTAGAAAAGTGAAAAGTTAGACTTACGACTATTCAAACACCGTGCAGATAATGAGATTTTAACATTCGTCCAGAGAGCAGTTACGAAATAAGACGGAAAGCAGTATTGATAACAAAAAGCAGAACATGAGAAGAAATGCCAACGTCTACACAAGAATACGATAAGAGGAGCTGTTAGTGTTGATCAATGTCCTGATGGTTAATAATAGCTATGAATGAGCTTGTAGGCAGATATCAGACATGCCCATCTGACCCCAATACAATCCCTAGGCTTACACGTCCACATCATCAGAACACATACTTGAAATCACACTAGAATCAGCCTGAAAGGAATAAAGAAGGCATTTTTCTATGCATAAGCAGACACAACATACTCAGGGGTGAAATTCCCTAAGAATGGAGTGTGCCCACTGAAGGCACCAGGGTTATTTGCACGTACCGTCTGCGTTGTTTTAGCACCCGATTCACTAAGGAATTATGCAAAGCCCTTCGCGATTTGCATGGCACTTGCAGGTGGGTTTAGAGTACTATATCTTGGGGGATGCAGCAGACTACTAAAATCTTGCATATTTTCAGGGGACAGCATCGTCATTTTGGGGTGAACTGTCCCTTTAATAAAATGTAAATAGATTTTCCATTAAAAAAATAAACCTGAATTTGACACAAAATTTTAATTACGATAAGAAGTAAGCAAGCAAAATACTAAAGAGAACGTCTTGAAGCAGTAAATACCCAACATTTAACATAAAACATTATATATGTTGAGGCAGGTCACATTGCAGCTCAGGATTAAGCAACGTTATATCATAAAACACATCCTTACATCCTAGAAGATAACACACAAAACACTTTTTGCAAGCAGTAACAACGCAATCATATTTTTGCCAATAATAATCAGTTACGCCAGACCAATGTTTGTAAACAAAGCAAAATATTGAAGACATTCAATTAAAAATGAAATCATTTGAAGTGGACAATTACTTACCTAAATATGCATGAAGCAGTGCTGTACGAAAGCAAACAACTGCATTTCATGGGGTTAGCAAACCCGCCGGTTTTATGCTAAAATATTGTGTGCAGCAGTGTGCAAAAAACTGCTGTCATAGCCGTCTGCCTCTTCACTAAATCCCAACCATTTTTCGAGCAGACACTAGAAACATCTCTCTCTTTTCCCCGTGCTCTTATTCACACTCTTTTCAGGTAAAGACAGTCATGGCCTGGTTTCACTCATGATTTTAACAGCATAAGCTGGAGATGGGCAAGCCGGCAAATGACAGAACCCCACCCAAATTTGTCATAGCCACACACCCACCACGTCCCGTGACATCTGCACACAGATCTTCATGCGTGTGTACTGTAAAATGACTAGATACCTGCAGAGGTGAAACTTCATGTCATGTGAAAGGAACAAGTTTCGGCTGTGAGCTTTGACTAGGACATTGGTCACTGGCGGGGAGGAGGGGTTGGAGAGAGGAGTCTAGTGATTTCACGTCTGACTGGACAGGAGAAGAGGTCTATTCCTCCTAAATTTCTGGATGCTGCACTGAGAGAGAACTAAACTAACCCAGCTCCACAGGAAGATTGAAACAAATCAGGTTTAAGATTTCGTTCAAATGAGTGAACCCCTTTTTTCTGCAGCGTTACTTATTTGTACAAGGCTATGCACAAAAAGCGCCCGCTAGATGAAAATCATAAATGCCATAAATATCCATAGCAGGAGTCAATATTAGAACAGCATCTTATACAACGCCTGTTTATTCAACCAGCGTGGAGCACGGGGCTCCAGAGAGATATTTAAATTGTCTTTTCGACATGTAGCTTGTGGCAATATGTGTGTATCGCACTGCAGTTACTGGCCTTTATTGCGCTGGCGAGATCAATAAGAGTTTTGCGATCCCAAGTGAGAAAAGAATTCCAATGGGCGATGTGTGGCATTACACCCGATGGAAATGATACGGAAACAGTGATGTATTACTTCTGAGCAAATTTCACCCTCGAGTGATTTGGACAGGCACATGCAGCGGTGTACATAAACTCTGGTGTTTCTGATTCTCATATTAACCGTGTTCTGGTTGCATAAATGGCCCAGAATAAGATAGCTATGAAGTAAGAAGGGCAAAGCTTACGCTTATGATACTAGATCTTGAGATTACTCGGGCCAACACACTTTCTCAAGATGTAGGTAGTCATTCACACCCAACATTACCTCGATATACATTACGACTGGGAAATGACAATGAAGCACTCAAAATTCAAGACCTCTTTCAGATTAGGGTCACCGCATCACCCATCGCAAAAAATGATCCAGCGACAAAAAAAAAACATGTCAAACTTCCAGGAAAGATGGATCAATCAAGTCAAAATTGCATCTCTTCGCCCGCATCTGTGATTGATGCAAAGATGCCCACACACAAAATAAAAGAATATTGCTGTATCTCTACCTTCACAACTATAAAACAGCTCTAATTAGAATAACGCTCTCAACATCTAATACTGCCACCACATCTACAGCAGCAAAGCCTGATGGGATTGTCCGCTCAGCCTCTCCGTCATTCTATCAGTTTCAATGTCTGTGTAAACCGAAATGGCATTACTGAGTGAATTACAGAGCATGACAGATAGAGAAATGTGCTGAACCTTCTGTGTCAGGACGTCTGGTCTTTACGTGAGTGTGACGGCATCTGTCATTAGACCGGCTGGCTCGAACGGTGCGATGCCTTTTCATTCCGCCACGCACCTTCAAACAACACCTTCATTTCGTCCTGTACAATAAGGAGAAACCCAAACTGATTCCTTCTTTGAACTTTTGGGGGACGGCTGTATATTGTGTTCCTCCGTTCGAGGCGGGATGACAAATGATGCATTTTATAATATACGGCTTTTTACAATAAATCCAAAAAGAAAGAAATGTAATCCTGCCATTTGGAAAAACAAAACGCCTCCGCCTTTCTAATTGAAATGAGTCTTTTTTAATAAGGCACAATCTCAGTTAAAAAGGTTGCGAGAGAGGATTATGCGTCAGACGAAAACAGACTCGATTGAGACCTTGGCAGGCGCTAAACTTTTGAGCAAGGAACCATCTTTTTCGCTGTAAAGATTGAACGCGTGTATTGATTGATTGAGTTTTCCAAAATTCACCGCAAGCGCAATCAAGCACGAAGGCCCAGAAAGGCACACGTGCGTCCCAGCAGTCTGCGACACCCTGTTACAATTAAAATCACAAGCTCAGCGTTCCCTGGACCCAGGTATTGATGATTCATTTTGCATTTTATCAGAGAAACAGGAGCGCTGTTAAAGGGAGATCAGTCAGGCAGCAGGCATACAGGGGGGTTTCTCTAATTGCCTATTCATCAAAAGAGTTCCTCAAGTAGATCCAGCGCTGAAATATCACGCGTGACAACTAAACCGTACTCCATTAATTACGCTCCCAATGAACCAGGTTCACAACACTCCTGTTCTGGTTATTAGAATCTCTCGCTCTCTACTGGAGTCTCGCACATAATCAGAGTCATAACAAAGAGGATAATCATTCACACTGGTAAACAGAGCTGCAGGAATAAATCCACACACACACACATCTGACGGTGCACATTTTCTAAGTCAAATTGAAAAAAGGGTTGAGGAAGAGTCGGCGCTTCAACACATTGCTAAACAATAGTGTGGGTGTGAACGCGTTGTGCTTTTGTACACTGACAAACAAAATACCACATTAAAGACCACAGTCAAAGAAACTTCTTTACTAAAACTATTAAACAATCACTGACTTTGATTCTCTTAAGGCTCCAGATCCACCGAGGCGCTTTTACGCGACCGAAAGACGAGGCGCTGGCTGAAAACGGCAGTTGCGGGCGTTTGAATGGCGTTTTTTTTTCAAGCGGAGACATGTTGCTTACTATGATACGCTAAGCGTTAAAAAAAGCGCTTAAGTGCCAGCTCCGTTGGAATCCATTGAAAAATAAACACCCTGTGTGTCGCCAGAAATGCCTTGGTGGACACAGCCCCTTAAGTGTTTAGAACAACTTCTGTAAGTTAACATGACATAAACTTTCCTAATACAATATTTTATATTGAATGATTCATTGGTGCACGCTATTCCAGGAAAAAATTAAGTTTAAGAAACACAATTTGAACTCTTCCCCACCTGTCATAGAGTAGCCTACCTCAGAGATGGCGTGTTTTTGTATGCAAACCCCGGAAGTGAAATAGCATTTTGGCACTTCTGTTTTTTGAATGGGATTTTAGTCAATTGCCTGACATAAGATCTGTGGTTAACAAATCCTCTAAAAATGTTTTATGTTTAATCTATGACATATAACACACTTATGATTTTTTTGAAGTTTTATTGTGTCTTGTAGCAGCAGTTGCTAACAAGTTTCTAACAGCGACTACATCCTTTGCACATCTCACAAATAATATGCAACATGGGCACAAATCTCTAAAAATGTGGATGGGGATTCAATCACGGAGTAATTACATATCAGGGAACACATTTTTAATAAAGTTTTTCAAACTGTCAGACGCGCTTGTTAGCTTTTTACTTCTGCCGATTGTATTCTAGCTTCAAAAGTAGCAAATGTTGTGTTCATTTGTTAAGATTATCTTGATAAACAAAGCGTGTAAACATCTTTTTAAACCTTTGTTTATCACAGATCTCTCTTTTTGCGATCTTCCATAAGTCTATGTGGAAAATACATAGGTACCAGTGCGGCGCTAACTTCCAAAAAATGTATCTGTGCGGGACACTATTTACACACCACCTGTCATGTTTCCTGACTGAAAAAAGGCACGCATTCGGATATTTGTTTCTCACTGAATATCCCATATTACTCAGAAATATTCCACGAAACAGAACTAAAATGGGTTGCCAAGATAGCTTCTCATTGACTTAAAACGCTGTCCCAAACTTGTCTCTAAAAGCCAGGGAAGACACATCGAGGAAACATTAGAAAAAATGTATCCTGGTAGAAATTTTATTTTAATACTTTTTGCCTTTTCCTTTATAGCAATCAAGCATTCGTACAATTCTCAAAATCACATCATACAAGTAGACATGCTACTGTCTGATTCTATCCCTGCGAGCAGCTGCAAACGTTGACAAACTCATCCGTTTCTCAGCACGCATTTTGTAGCGTACATTGATGTGTAAATCGTATAATGTGCTTCAGTCTCTACATGTTACTATTGAGATCAGGACACAGAAGCTGCAAGTTACAGGGTTAAACATGCTCAAATACACGCGTTTGTGTGATGTGAAGAGACTGATGAGGAACAATCTTCAAAGCTATAAACTGAGGTCTGCTTTGTTCGTTTGATGTGAAGATAATGATGAAGGTACACAGTGTGACAACATTTCTATTCAACTCCAAATTGGAAAGGGTTCGAGATGGGAGACGTAAAGCTTTAGACGAGGTGTGGAAAGATCGTTGTCAGGGTCAGTGAAGGGTCTGGTATGCGAGTCAGATGTGACATAATTGGGGTCTCCGAGCACTGTTGAACGCTGGTTGTGGAGGTTATTATAGGGACGTTGGAAATGAAATTCTTAAGCTGTAGCTAGCGCACTGTGACAGTTGGGGAAAACAGGTAACTGGAAAAAACGCCTCGTTTCTACATTCCAATAAGGTAGAGTAAATTGATGGTAACTTGGTCACATTCGCGACTGGTATCAGTTTCTGTAGGAGGGCAGCGAATACTGACAGCAAATAAACAGGAGGAACTTCAAGCATCTTTCGATACGAGCCAACATGGCAACCGAAAATTTCGCATTTAAAATTCACCATAGCCGGTCAGACAGCCGTCTCACTGGTGATTTGTGCTCCTGCTGAAAGGCAGTGTGAGGGAAATACATCTGTCTGTCTGTCTGATAAAGCGGATGCCAGTCCATGTGCCATGTGCGCTCTTCCCGTGCTTCAGGCCCTCCACAGCTATCAGTCCATCATTGTCATACAATAATTCTGCGTGTAATACCCTTCTAAGTCTCAGAGAAGCATGGAAACTGACACACGGTGTCTGCAGTGAGAGCGTGTTAAGCCCACTCAACATCCTGTAGAACAGGCCAATTTACAGGAATAAGCCAATTATCATCACAGAGTAGGCAAATTTACAATAGGATTTCACAATTCCTGTCGGACGCCTGTGTCAGGGGTGGGGCTCAGCAGACACATTAGTCTCTTTCATGACCGCACACATATTCCGAGATAAAAATCTTGCACACGCTTATAGACTTCAGCCTTATATGCAAGCATCCTTTAGCTGTTACATGCATTCTGATGACATCAGTAGGGAAAGTTCACGGCGAAATGAAATTGCTTCCATCATTTACTCACTCTCATGTCATCTGTATGACTTTCTTTCTTCTGCAGAACACACAAAAGATATGCTGGTAACAACAACATTGGCCCCCATTGATCTCCAGTGGACACAAAACCACGAGACATTTCTCAAAATATCTTCTTTTGTGTCGCACAGAAGAAAGAGTCACTTACAGGTTTGGAATGACATGAGGGTGAACAAATCATAGTTTTTTGATGAACCATCCCTTTAATGAGAGACTAGTAGACAACAAGCTCTGGAACATATATGTCATGTCCATACATCCCCGTGAACTAAAATCTTAGTATTGAACTGCCAAAAAAAAGACAGGGTCTCTTTTGCGTTGTGTGAAATGCAATTAATTACCTCTGTGATGACCAACAGCGTTCTGCCGGTTTCGGGATTTTTGGAACACAGTCCTGCCGTGTTATTGCAAGACAAAGATCATCTAATGAAGAGACAATAAGAGCACAGCAAATGATGGGAAGTGTCTGTGTGAAAGACAGTGAGAGGACATTCAGATATGTTGATATAGCTTGTCTACTGTATGTGATATTCAGCCTGCTCATTTTGTTATTTACCAAAATTACCACTAAAAGAAAAGAATAGTAAAGAATAATCAATCTACAAATTCACTATTTTACCCAACATACTCCAGAAAGTCTAACTTATTTTTCAGCCAAAATAAGGTTTTGCTTGGGTTTGTGTGGTACCAATGCAATTTTGCATGTCATATAAGAATGTCAACTATTATGAAGGTCCTAAGATTTATATAGTACAGCCTAACATTGATTTTGCACAGTCTGCCTTGACTTTGATCCAAGATCTCACCGGGGTCATATCATACAATCTGACAAGCGACAATTGTAAAGGACAGGAAAAAAAACTAGAGCGTGCACCCGGCTTTAGTATCAAAGGAATGTGAAATCAATTTGATTACAATACGGCACCAAAGGAGATTGGCACTAATCATGGTGTAGAAGTTAAAGTTGTCAATCAAATGTTTGTCTGCAACATGATCATTTTCATTCTGAGCTCTCTGAAAGATTAAGATATATTCGGATAATATGAGACCAGGATTTGAGACTGACTCATGAAAATATACATTTCATTGGTCGTTTACTCTAATTCCAAGAATGAAGAAAAATCGTCCTATGGGACAAATAAAAAGACATGCTTTGTCGTTGGATGAATTTCAGATGTGATTAAGTACCATAAGAATTAATTGTGGAGAATATTCACTCTGTGTAAATAGGTCTTAAAGGGATTCTTTGTTTTTTTATTCGACAGCATACAATTTCACATTCCACCTATCAGTAGGGACCACTTCCCGCCTTTGGCACAAAAAAGCAAAACTGCTTTCTACAATATTTTTTGGGGAAAACAAACCGTTTGAACTAGCTAGCTACATCACAATATTGAGCAGATTTTTTCTCTACCCGAATACAAGCAATACTGTAAGCATGTTCTCTAAACACAGAGAAATGGAAGATGCATTTGCTCATTTTGCCTGATTTTCTTGGTTAAAGGGCCAATGAGAGTTATATAGTCATGTTTATAAAGTACAGTAGCAGACTGTATCCATTCAAATACATATACAATTTAAGAGATGCATGAGTTCGATAGCTGGTATATAATGTACAAACACAATAAGCCTGCGGTTCCCCATATGAAAGCTATATGTCATGTCAGAAAGATGTTTTAAGTAATATGTTACTGAATAAAAAGACACATGTTTTAATGTTAATCTCATTAAAATTGGCAAAGACAACCCCATATTAGCTTCAATACTCTCTTGAACTTGGTCTCTGAGGGCCTCTCATCTGATAGAGCTTGTCGACTTATATTTACACAACTGCCTTCAGTCGATGGCAGCTCTTCAGAAGAACAACTTTCCTGTGAATATAAAAACGTACTAAGGTTCTAATGTTGCATTATACCCTTTAAAATAAAGTTTCCTTTAACATCCATAGAACCTTTCTGTTGCACAAAGGGCCTTTGTAGTGAAAAAAAAGGTTTTACAGATAATAAAAAAGATATGCTTTTGGCATATAATGATTCTTATATGCCATCGCTAAAAGGAGCCCTTTTTAAAACCTTTATATTTAGGAGTCCACTTTATAATTGCGCCAAAAATTCTCCAGGACTTCCACTTCAAGACCAGGGATAGACATATTTACATGCACCATCTTTTTCCACCTTATCGTCTAATTGTATTGTAAATTAAATTACTAATGTACAGCTCTGTAAGTCTTGCCATTGACAATACCAGTGTGTTATAGCAGCTCTCTTTGAAATGCGAGCCATTGTGTCACACAAAAGTCACTGAGCCAACGTCTATTTCAGCACGGTTCCCTTCTTTATCATTTTTTCTCACGCTATTCCTCATCCTCCATTTCTCCAAAGGTAAATGCAGAAGCTCCTTCTGTGTAAAACAATTACAAGCTTATTGCTGACACAGATTGCTGTAGTCGTGTTAAATAAAATCAGAGGACTGTTCACCCAAACTGCCAGCTGCCTCCTGCCTGGCCCATTTTGTAAAACTGAACCTCCCCTCGATGAAGCTCAGCCGAGCTGAAAGGGATTTTGTGCGTCAACGTTTTTCTTCACGTACTTACACTAAAAACAAACAACAAAAAACTCCTGTGCTATCTGGGCCCCTTTGATATAGCAAAATCCATCAAAGGAATTCAATTTTATAACACAATGTCGTCACACACTAAAAGAAGGATAGAGTAGGAAAATAATTCAAGGAAATATAACTGAACCCTTACAAGAGTTATAAGAGTGAAAATAGTTTTAGGTCTTAAAGGCGCAGTTTTTGATGCACAGCGGCCACTGGCGCTACATTATAGATGTGCAACTCTCTCAGTCCAAACACGACGGTGGCCACCACAGTACAAAAAGATGTTGTGGCTGCGACAGCGTGTCTCAAGACTGAACGAGCGATGTCTTATTTATTACATAAAATAAAAGGTCTGTGGATTTTAAGGATAAAAAGAAGGATAAAAGTCAGGCAGGAGCTTGGACCTGTGTTAATATTATAAAGACTTTCCAGCAGAGACGTGTTAGGACCCGCGGTACTAAGGCTTTTAGCAGAGACACTCGTAGATATTAATGGAGAGACATTCGAGGAGGTTGCTTTGAATCGGATCAGTGTGTGAGTAACATTGTATTTTCTGTTTGTTAGAACCAAGATATGTTGTTGTTGTAATATTAGCTGTGTGACGGGGCAGTTTTGAGCGTCATTGTTTATCTGCAACCGCTTTAATATTGTACTCGTCCAGATACTGGAGAGAGAGAGGGAGAGCGCATTGCCGCTTACACTGGAGAGAGAGCGCGTTTTACTCTTTGACTCAAGGATGAATAAACTTAAAGTTAACCCACATGCGTTCTGAACCGTAGAGAACGATCCGTACGGATCACCTGTAAACCGTTTCACCACTATACTGCAGGGGAGAGGGAGAGGAAACGCACGTTGTAGAGTTGTTTGTCTGTTTAGGGCTGCTGTACAAAACATGGCGCCGAATTCAATGTATGTAGGGCCGCTCTGTATGTAGATATAAACAGCTTGTTCTAGGTGTAACAAACATAACGGTTCATTACGTAAGGTCTTTATACACCTCTGAAGAAATAGTTGTGTATATTATATTGCATTTACGTCAATAGATCCTCCTAAAAACCCAGTATTGTTCCTTTTACATTCCATCTGTTTTTGCGGGGAAATTCGTAGCAGTAGAGCCTGTAAAGTAAATTTTTAATGTTTCTTCTCTGCTCCTCTTCAAGTGCATTTTATACCTTTGTAAGAATTTGCTTATTTTTTTTCTTGGCTCAGCCTGTGGCAAAGGCCTGTACATTTTTCTTATGTTCCAAGTAATGAGGCGGAGGCCAGGAAGTTGGTTTTAGAGACCCGGCGGTATTGTAGCACATCTGTACAATTTCAACACTTCCCAACTCTTTGTGTCACAACTCTATTCGACGTTACAAACCATTAAGCAACATCTACTTTATTCCCATGATGTCACACTAGCATCATCTATCCACAGTCCACACAACTTCCATTTTCAGAAAATCTACTGATTATCCTATAATAGAACACCTTACGCATAAATGTAATCTGTGATTCCAAGTACGTCAAATAAAATAAAATAAAATAATGTCAAAACATGCTTCTTATACATTCACCTTGTCTCATATTGGTCAGCAAACAGTCAGGCCCACCCGCATTCCCATTGGTTAAGCCAGCGTTTCTCAAAGTTTGGGGTGCGCCCCACTGGTGGGGAATAGAGACAAGTGGGGTGTGACAAATGGGAAAACATTTTGTCATTTTTGTCCCTATCTCTTTTAATTCCTTTATGTATTGTCCATATAATCAAAACATTGACACATTTAAGGGTAAGTCTAACTTAAAACAACATCGGACTGCGAAGAAAATGTCACATGGGACCATAGTAGCCTTTGAGAATGATTTCACGTCGGAATGTTTATTTACGTGAGAGGCGGAAGTGAGTATAAGAATTAGCAATGGATACGTTTGTGACATGGAATGAGAAGAAAACTGGAGATTCAACACCAGCACGAAACCATGACAGACGGTGGACCTCAAGTTTACCATTTAGTTGGGGCGGTTGGGGACGGGAGGGGCTCGGAACCATTCCATACCTTAAAAGTGGGGAATGGCAGAAAAGTTTGAGAAACACTGGCTTAAGCCGATTACTGAGACATGACAAGTTCCTTGAACAAAATGATTAGATATTTTACTAAAACAATGTTAAATGTTACTATAGAACCACAAACCCACAGTGTTTAAATCTAACTTTTTTCAACCACCGATTAAACAAATAATTGCTTCCACATATAAAGCAGGGATAGTAAACCTCAAAACCCTTGTAGAAAAGCCACATGAATTTCACATGTGCAAAGAATATGCTCACATGTGGTTTTTGAATATTTTGTGTAAATCCCATGTAAATTCTCATGTGGAACTCATGTTTCTTACATGCGATCAGTCAAAAATCACATTTCACATGCGCATGTTAAATACATGTGGCTTTTCTGAAAGGGCATATGTAGACACTTTAATAGATAACGGATGTCCATCTTAATGCGTCACACTCCTAGCCCACTTATAAACACCAATAAAACAAATCATTTTAACAGTTCCGTTTTTGAGTATTTTCTTTAAATCAAACGCCACGTGAGCTTATTTGTTCTTTTCTTCTCGTTGTGGTTCAGTTATAACAGTCAAATCCAGAATATTTCTGATGGAGGATGTTTCCTCGTTCACAGTCATCCAGTCTACTATTACCACGAGATGCAAAACTATACATTTAAGCAACACAGTCTGCACATATGTCCAAACACCCACGGATACAGGTAGAACAAATGTGACACAATCACAACGCACAGCACAGTCAGATCCACACACGCATCACTCCAGCAACCCACGAGCAACGCAACCCGCTACCAACGAGGAGGAATAAGTATTGCAAATAAACACAGCAAAAGCAAACGCCTGTCCTAGCATGAGGGCATTCGCGCTATTAACATATTTGGGGAAACACATGGCACGAGCAGCGGCGCGTACGATCCATCCCTGCCGGCGCACGCTCTTGCGCACAGCCGGACTCACTTCGCTCCTTAAAACATTATTAGCGATTGAACTGAGTGTCATCACTAAAGGTCCAGACTTCGGTCGTTAGGGACGCACTGACCCTATAATATTTGCCCTGCGGAAACCCGGGTGTCGATGCCCCTCGGATCCCCGAACAGAGAGCGACATACAGACGTGCGCGAGCCATCTGCTCGAACTCTTCAGTCATGCAGAAGGTCCGCGTCTCCCAAGAGTGACTCCGGTATTTACTAACTCATATTCACGAATATCGCAATGTCACCGCCGTTGACTTGTTATTGGGAACCTGGATAAACCACTTAACATTTAGTTTAGTCGGTAGCCTACTTTTACTTGACTATACTGATCTTAATATTCCTTTAAACACACCGCAGAGTTTAGAAAGATGTAAATGAATGTAGGATGCGGGCTTAAACTGATATAAAAACAACACAGATACTGCAAATAAAACGACGGCGTTTCCTGATTTACATGGCACGTATTTAAACAACATACATCTAAAACAAATAAATAATTTATATTTAATTCACAAATTAACACTTTGCAAACACGTCCTTTCCACGATCCGCCGAGCTTTTTATTTTTAAATCCGAGACTCAATGAAGATACCCTAAAATATGAAGGAGACACAGTCTCTATCTTCAAACGGCACTTTAGCCCTCGCTGTAAATTCAGCCCGCAGGCGCGCGTCTGTGTGATCTTAGGAAGATAAATGATTTTTACCTTTTAATGTCGATCTTAATGTGTGGACTTTCTTTCCCGCGCTGAGTGAGTCTGTCGGTGTTCAATGACAAGCACCGAGTCAAATATGAACAGGGAAAACGTTGTTATCGCGTCTCCCTCTCTCTCTTTCTCTCATGCTCCCACTCTCTTCCCCCATAATAAAACGACTGGTTTAAAATCCCTCATCACGTACTCGCACTCAGCAGTCGGCAGCCTATCACAACAATCATGACAACTGTCTTACATGTAATTTATACATGATGCACATTGCTATAATTTAGGGGATCATTAAAACTTACGCAGTCATTATTATGGCAACTGACTGGTAATGCTCGGAACAGTTGCGTTTTTCCCATGTCCAATAAATATTTTCTGTTAGACGTGACAGTAGAAGAGAGAAAAACTACGTGAGTCCAATATAAAAAAGCCGTCTCTCCTCCGCTATAAACAGAAGAGGACCAATGGAATGTCAAAGCACATAAGGGACGTATTTACCCACAGGGAATGTCTCTGCTTTCTTTCTATTTGGTGTTGCTTGTAGGACTTCTTTTGTGTGCATATGTGTGTGTGAGAGTGCATATTTTTCGCTTTGATGGGCACTGGAAGTGATTGAGTATGACCGACATCCTTCAGCTTCTGGGTATCACCTTTGCATCTGGCACTCGCTGAAAAAAATTGTTGCATATCATCCCAGAAACACATTGAAGGTATTTTAATGATGTGAGATACTATGCGTAAATAGAGAGTTCACCAAAAATTAGCAGTCTGTCATACTCTCCTGTTTGTCATTCCAAACCTGCGGTACTTTACCTTCTACCCAAGTAGAAGTGCAGGATAATGATGAGCTGTTCTCTTATGGTGACAGTGGATGGTGATAAGGGGTTGTCAAGGCTCTAAAAGGACAAACAGCACCATAAAAGCATAATTTTGCTCCAAGTCTTGTGAGGACATACAATAGCTTCGGGTGAGAAATTCAAATTGAAATAATCATTCCTTGAAAACTTTGCTCGGCAGCCGTGGTCACCTTTCTTCTCATTGTATGGAAACAAGCCTTTCTGCTATAAATAACTCTTTGTGCTCTACAGAAAAAGAACGTCAAACAGGTTTCAGAAGACCTGAAGATGAGTCAAAGATGACAGAATTTCTGGCTGAACTATTCCTTTAACTACAGGAAACATTGACACCCAGACATAGTGTAACGAACGAAACCTGTATTTACATGCATCACATTATTGTGCGGTGTGCCCCTTTAAGAGACTGATCACGTCATTTTCTGATGCGTGCTATACGTGATGACGTTGTTGAGTTGAGTGTGAGTGAGATCCACCGTAGATGCTAAGCGTGCTCTACCCGCTTTATATACTTTTGTTTTGTTAGTTTTATTTTGTGACGCTGGGAAAGAGTAATCTCTCATGTGTGAGAGGATTGCGTTGCTTGTGTTACCTGCCATTAAATGTGCGTGATACAGCCTTTACGCCTCTAACCTCTTTCTTCTATTGACTTTGTGAGAGCTATCCTGGTCAAAGCGTTACAATTGGCGCCCGAACAACTTGAATCTGGATCCGTCATCTACTGGAAACCTGATAATTTACAACTCCGATCGAGCGTTGAGATCTTTGCAGAGACTGGTGAGATTAGCTTGCTAACGCTGGGTGACACGTGTGTGTGGACCGCGTGCAACGGCAGCTAAGCGTTTTTCTTCTCTCCTTTTCTCCACTTCAACCTGATATTTTTCTATGAAGTGACAGCTGATTAATTTGATAAATTTAGACTGTGTGCTTCGTCAGATTTTTTTCTTATTATTTTTTTTGCCGATGGTAAAGGACTGAGTGAAATAGATCGTTTGGGAACGGAGGATTATAATTTTTCCCCCATCAGTTTTGGAAGTGATCCAACTTTTTCCACTGTTTTCGAACGCGGACTGACATTTGGATCTTTACCTTTCTGTGATATTGTAGCACATATATATATTTTTTTTTTTTGCTTTGCGTGCTTGGAACTGGGATGTACTTTGTGCACAAACGGACAGCAAAAACAATTTTTTTTGTGTGTTTTGTCTGAACTGAATTTGTGAGCGCGGAAGAAACGAATTTCTTTTTTGGAACAGTTTTTGGAAGTTTTTCTTTCCTAATTCGTTGTGAACTGAACTGCTTGTACAAACTGAACGATTTCTAACATTTTGCTCTCATTTGGATGTTCAAGTGACTTTGAGAACATTACATTCACTTTGAAAAAGCATGTTCCTTTGCTCTGGGTATGCTGATGGACAATATAATAATTGAACTCGCATAAAAGAAAGTAAACCTGTATGTTTTTGGTCACATTTGCTATTTCACAGTTTAAATGTCGGATTATTGAATTTTTTTTTTGGTTTTCATCTGATGATGTGTGCATTTTAAGGTCTATTTACATTTTCTGGGTTACATTGTGAATCTTACGGGTGTTGTACCGCTGTTTATGTGAGTGCACAGTTACTGTGATGGCTTACTACCCAGGCTTTAGTTCTGACTTGACCCACTCATTGCCAGACTCTGTTCCCAGGCGGAGACAAAAACCAGCGCAGCCTGCTGCGGGGAGTCTGGAGACTCAAGTGGAACGTCTACAAGCGGAAGTATCGGTGCTTCAACAGTGTCTCACTGACTCTCTCCAGTTACAGCAGAGCATATTAAGAAGGTTTGGACCTCCTGATGTGGACACCCTTGCAGCGCCACACGACCAGCTGCCTCCTATGGCCAGTTCTACGCCACACATCCGTGTATCACCAAGCCAGGTGCCACTACAAGGTACATCTACCGATAATGGTTCCCTCAGAAATGTGACATCCTCACCACAGGCTAATTCTTCTGATGTGAGTAATACTAGTAGAATCCTTGCATCCGTACTGCACCAGTCTAGGCTTGAGCCACCTGTATTTGCAGGAGATGGACGTGTAAGCCCAGAGGACTGGCTCCAGTCAGTCAATGTTTACAGGAACTCACTCGACTTAACCGATGCCCAAGTTCTCCTCGAGCTGCCTCGATTTTTGACAAAGGAACCAAAGAAATGGTTCACAGTCCTTGACTCTCATGTCGTCACATGGGCCCAGTTCTGTGATTTCTTCAGGACAGTCTTCCTTCCCTCCAACAGTCAAGAACAAATAATGAGGGGAATCCTAGACCGTATACAGAGTCCTGAAGAGCCCCCCTACTTTTGGGCCCACATGCTAAGTGAGTTCAGGAAGCTGAAAACCCCCCCACCGAGCAAGAACAAATCGACCTTATTTCTAAACATTCTCTGAGAAATACAGAGTTGCACTCTATGGAACCTCTGTTTCCTCAGTGATGGATCTCCTCCTGAGGGCCCATGAGCTCCATGTGGTCCTTGGACCAAGTAATTGTTTCCCTACTTCAGGGCAGAGTAAAGCTAAACTTGACAAAGGAACTTTCTGTTAAGTGCACGTCCTGACTTCACTTCTCGCACATGCCCAGACTGTAACCCAATTCCCAGAAGGAGCTCAAACGAAGCGAGTCCCCTGAGGTGCGTTCAGGACAGAATCCTGATGCAAAGGATACAAGCAACGGCGAAAGCAGTAATGGAGGGGGAAACGTTCCTTTTGTCGCACAGAGGGAAAACTACAGAGGGGGGAGGATGATTCGCAGAGGCAATCCTCCCTCCAGAAGATGAATTCGCCTCAACCGACTGTTCCTGCACAACCTGTCCTTTGTCATGTGGAAGATCCCACATCCCCGTCCTGTTGGAACACCCCATTAAGAGTTAAAATTAACTTACGTGGCCAGGTGGTGGATGCTACACTTGACACTGGCGCATCACTTTCTGCAGTGCAGGCAGACATCGTTCAAAATCATGACAGATTGAAAGCTAAGATTCAACCATGGACCTCTTCCCCTATACAACTGGCAGACGGTGGAGCATGCCTGCCCGTGGGGCTTACGTGGCTGGCTTTTGGATTTATGGGACAGCGCTTTTACCACCGTTTTGCTATTGTCCCACGCCTTCCCTCAACAGTAGTCTTGGGAATGGACTTCATGTTGCGTGCGTCCATTACGATTCACGTCCCGTCTAGAACTGTCGTCATGGGTGAAAATCCTTTATTCATGGAGGAATTGGATGGCGGAGCTGGTCTTGAGTTGGATAAAGTTTGTTGTTCATGGAAATTCCAGCTTCAGTGCTTCAGGAAAAAATTGAAGATGCATGTTTGAGTTTTGACGAAAAGGAACAGTTGTCAGAACTACTTGAAAGCTTTCCGGACCTCTTCGATGGTCACCTGGGCCGTACTACTCTAGCAGAGCACTCCATAGAGACAGGAAATGCCAAACCAGTTCACCTTCCCCCTTATCGAACTTCTCCAGCTAAAAAACAGTTGATCGAGGACCAAATAAAGAAAATGTTGCATGAAGGAATCATTGAACCTGCGGCTGGTCCTTGGGCTGCACCGGTTGTGATCGTGCAGAAACCTTGTGGTGAACCACGATTTTGCGTGGACTATCGTGGGTTAAACCAGCTCACCACTAAGGATTCTTACCCATTGCCGAGAGTCGACGAGTCCCTTGACTTCCTTTCTCGAGGAAAATTTTTGACCACAATTGACCTTGCTCGTGGATACTGGCAAGTCTCCATGGCAGAAGGCTCAAAACCAAAGACTGCTTTTGTCTCACATTGTGGGCTTTTTCAGAGTGCTTCCATTTGGTCTGTGCAATGCACCGGCGACCTTTCAAAGACTCATGAACGGCGTCTTGGCCGGACTTATATATAAGTCCTGTGCGGTCTACCTAGACGACGTTGTTGTGGCTTCACCCACCTTCAAAACAACATCTTGAAGATCTCAAGGAAGTGTTTTCAAGGCTTCAGTCCGCCGGGTTGACCATTAAACTAGCCAAATGCCAGTTCTGTCGCAAAGAGCTTACCTTCTTGGGGTATCGGGTTTGTCCAAGTGGAATCCTGCCGGAACAAGACAAAGTAAAGGCGGTGACGGACTTTAAACCCCCTGTCAATGTGAAGCAAGTGAGGCAGTTCCTGGGCTTGACAGGCTATTATCGTCGATTTATGCAAGACTATGCTCGCCTTGCTGAGCCACTCTTCAACCTCACAAAGAACGACGTTCCTTTTGTCTGGGACACGGCTTGCCAGGAGGCTATGGACCTGCTTAAAGGAAAGTTAACTTCGGCTCCTGTGTTGAGTTTCCCCGACTTTACTCTCCCGTTCTTCATTCATGCTGATGCCTGTGACGCAGGTCTTGGAGCTGCGTTGATGCAGAGAGATCAGAATGGTAGAGATGTGGCTGTGGCTTACGCTAGTCGGACCCTGCATAAAGCTGAGAAACCTTATTCCACGCCCGAGAAAGAGTGCCTTGCTGTCATCTGGGCCCTGGAACACTTTAGGCCTTATGTTGAGGGTCTCCATGTCACGATCTTTACTGACCACAGTGGACTTAAGTGGTTGATGTCCCGCCCGAATCCCACTGGACGTCTCGCTCGGTGGTCTCTCCGCCTTCAGGACTTTGATTTCGACATTGTCCACAAGCCTGGTGCTCGTAACACGGTGCCCGATGCGCTGCTGTCGAGGAATCCCCTAGCGGTTGATTCGCCGCCATTGGACATACTCCCCGAGTACGCTATGATTGGTGGTCTTGACCTCCGTACGCTTTCTTCTGTGACTCTCACGGACCGTTCTCATGTCAGACAACTTCAGCTCGATGATCCAGTTACGGGTAACCTTCTCCGTAAAATGGGCCGCTCCAACAGGAGGGTGAAATTGAGGGGTGCTTTCAGTATTGCATTCAAGATGGTCTATTGTACTTCAACGACCCCAAACCTGCTTGCGGTATCCATCCTTTGAAAGGATTAAAGCTGTATGCTCCTGAGTCTCTCAAAGGTACCTTGCTGAGGTATTATCACGATCATCCAACTGCGGGTCACCTGGGAATAACTAAGACCCTAGCCCGACTGAAACTCAGGTTTTTTGGCCTAAAATGGCATCTGAGATAAAGAAATATGTGACCTCTTGCACAGTTTGCCAACTGACAAAACCAAGCCAAAGGAAGCCTGCCGGTCTAATGGTCCCGATTCGGCCTCAGAAACCTTGGGAGTATGTTGGTGTTGATTTTGTGGGCCCTTTGCCTCGTACATCCAGGGGAAATGCTCACATCTTGGTATTTGTCGACTACTTTTCTAAGTGGGTGAGATCGTGGCGGTAAGGGAAGCCACAGCTCATGTGGCAGCCGGCAAAATGCTGAGTGAAGTTTTTTCCCGTCATGGGGCCCCCACCTACTTAATTTCAGACAGAGGTTCTCCTTTTGTGAGTGAGCTGTTTGGACAGATGCTTACTGCCCTAGGAACTGAACATCGGTTAACGACTGCGTATCACCCACAGACGAATGCAACAGAGAGGGTTAACCGTACTCTCAAGACGGCCATTCGAGCGTACGTGGATGGAAAACACACCTCCTGGGACCGATATATCCCACAAATCTGCTTTGCACTGCGGACTGCGCCACATGAAAGCACGGGTCAAACACCGTCTATGATGTTGTATGGGAGGGAGTTGGACACTTCTCTGGATCTGGTCACTCAGCCTGTCTGGGATGGGATGGAGGAGACTGAGGTCCCATACTCTGAACGTTTGAGGTTGTCACTGCGGGAAGCACATGATCATGCTAAGGCAGCTCTGGAAGCCAGTCATGACAAAAGGAAGCTGCACTATGATAAAAGACGCCGATCTGCTACTTATGACCCTGGTGACCTTGTCAGAGTGAGAACTCATCCTAGATCGGATGCTTTGGCCAACTTTACGGCTAAATTAGCGCCCCTGTACTCTGGTCCATATCGTGTGACTCAAGTCTTGTCTAGTGTGAACTATAGACTTGCGAAGTTGGACACTGGTGAGGATGCCGGAGTCTTTCACGTGGTCAATATGCAGCCTTTTCGCACTTGGAACTCGTGCGGCAGCAATACGATGAGTTTGCCTCAGGATGCGTCTGAAACGCCCTATGATGCATTGAGGACTGTTTGGAAACAACACAGTTGAATGGAGATGTATCTCAGGAAACATGCGCTGCTCTGCCTGATGAGACTGTTGTTGATTGCGACGGTTTCACTGAAAATGCTCAGGACATGCCCAGGGAATACACAAGTTGTACTCAAATCTCTGACGCTGACATTGACGGGTCTACAGGTAGTGTAGACCTCCCTGACTTTGACCTTGTCCCTCAGGGCCCTCGTTACAATCTCAGACCTAGGTTGGCCCCTAGAATCACGTCAGGTTGTCGGATAGTGGATGGACTAATGAGTATCATTCCGACAGATTAGACCTAAAGTGATGTTGAGTTTATTGGTTTGTACCTCTGTGTTTCAATGTTCTTTGGGATGTTGTTTTCTAACAAGAGAAAGTACTTGTACATTTTGTTATGGTTCTTGAGTTTTCATACGTTATGTGAAAAAGAAAAAGAAAAATTGTATTTTGTACACATGGCTTGACTGTCGCAAGCTTTTGTTTTTGAAATGTCTTTGTAGTGCATACTGTGTAATGTGTAGCTCATGCTGGCATGTCTGCCAGTTATTGGCTTCTGTATGTGATACATAGTTTGGTTAATGGGTTTTCC
This sequence comes from Triplophysa siluroides, assembly GCA_006030095.1. Lineage (NCBI taxonomy): Eukaryota > Metazoa > Chordata > Actinopteri > Cypriniformes > Nemacheilidae > Triplophysa > Triplophysa siluroides. The sequence goes on from VCII01000998.1 coordinate 20,792, forward strand.
ATGTTTCCATGTATGGGGCTGGATATGTATTTTGTCTTATGTCGTGTTACGGCTGGGGAAAGCCTTTTT
>VCII01000999.1:0-28390 GCA_006030095.1 Triplophysa siluroides
GAAAGCTGCTTAGAGACACTTGTCAATCTTTCAAGTAACTTCTGTGTGTTTTGTTTTTCTTTTCAGTCTTGCTGTAGTCAGTATAAACAAAAGTCAGTTTGGTAACACTTTTGTGTGGGGAACGCATTCATTATTAACAATTTACCACCACAAACTCTTCATTAACTGCTAATTGATACAAACAGTTGTTGCAATTTTTAGGTACGGGGTAGGATCAAGTGGAAAATGGTAGAATAAGGCCTGGATCACACATAGCGCATTTTTTGCAGTGAGAGGTACCTTTTGTACTGTTGGCAGAGTGCGTACTTTTGCTCTGGTCATTCGCGCTGGCTGCCTGCTGCGCCTCTTGTTTTAGTAGCAGTGCTCTGAGCACCTCAAGTTGAAAAAAATCTACTCTGAGCAGAAAAGCGTTTGATATCTATCCAATCAATTAAATGGATAGGCGGGCCGTCCGTTGTGGTGACGTAACTTTACAGTTGCTTGAAACGTCCGGAGACTACACAAAGGTCCGAACAGATTACACATTTTTGCTTGTACATTTCTAACGTTTCTGATAATATGACAGTTCACAGCAATTAGAGCTCTCGCGCTATAATCCTTGACTGACATGACAGCTGATTCGCCACCTGCCGCTCTTTTCTGTCTGATCGCCACTTAGGACTAATATGTCCTTTATAAGTACCAATGAACAGCCAATAGACAACTTGTTAAAACTGAGAATTGTTTCCCATACTTAAGTGGTACGGTATATCTTTACATCGCTCGTCATCATGAAAATTACATAGATTTTGTTCACTGGGCTTTCATGAGCTCGAACTCAACAGAAGTACAAATGCAGCTTCCTTTTCTAGTGAAATAAGCTCTCATCAACTATACTAAACTCTGTTATCTCAGTAGTGCATATGAATGAATTTTACTGGTGTTCATGAGAGGCTTTTCAGTAATACATGTGAATAAATGTGGCTGAATTTGAATTTTATAGCTTTGGCTACTTCTTCTGTGCCATGTTTTTCCCCTTTGGAACATAGAGAGAGAATTGTGAACAGTTAGTGGATCTTAGTTTGATTCTAGTGTGTATAAGCATGAGTACAACTGACTATACACATCCACTAGAAACACCAGCTTATTCAAGGACACTAAACTGAATAGTTTAAAGTGAAAAGATGAGTGTGTGAAGAGAAAAGATTCTAGAACATTCCACACACACAGATTTGATGTTTTGTTTCTAACATCAATATTTACATGACTCAAACTAGATTACAGTTTAACACCATCGAGGTCATTCAACCATCCCTGCTTTTATGACACCTGGTCAATTAGACATTCAAACCGTTTTGAAAATGTTGATGACTTCATGGACTACTACTTTCTGCTCTCACAGCTGGTGTTCGCTCTCACAGTAAATGTTTACTTTGTCTTTCTCCCGTTTGTCTCAGGATGAGATCTGCAACTCTACTCTCACTTCTCATCGTTCTGGCTCTCAGCGATGGAGCGGATTGCAAGAAAAAACACATTATTCCAGATTACTTTAAAACCAAGATTGAAAATGATTGGCAGAAGTACTTAGAGAAAAAGGGTCTCTGTGGAAGAGAGCCAAAACAATCCTTCATCAAGGGCGCTGAGGACGATATAAAACAAATATGTAACGGATCTGGCAAAAATGATGGGAATTATACCAAAAGTAACACATTTTTTGGAGTGTACCGTGTAGAAAGCTCAATCGATGGACAGGGAAAGTGTATCATAGATAGCTGTACTTCAGGCAAATATCATGTAACTGTTAAATGCGAGAAAACTTACCTGTGCACTATCAAAGCCAAGACATCAAAGATAACACAAAAGCAGTGTCTTGTTTTCGTAGTGCTTGATTTGCGGAGGGGGGTTAAGATGAATAATCATTTATTAAAAATTTTGCTATGCCTCATTGATATTGAAATTGGACATAAATTCAAGAGCATTTCAATAAAGTTTTGCTTACGCAGAGTGCCTTTTATTATTATAAAATAGACTGATCAAATGCAGACCTTGAGTCAAATCTATGTCAATTTTCAAATGTAATTAAAACATCAGCCAAAAGCATAAATGTATTGTTTCCGTTCTTTTGTGAAATCACTCTGTTTGATGTCTAATATACTGCTGTCAAAAAAGCACACTTATATATGCCTGTTTTTTTCTTTACTAACTTGACTTTTTAAAAGCTTACCTATAATCAGATATCAAACACTTGCTGTGCTTATGGCAACTACATGTTGATGCTATAGACAATGATATAACATCATCTGATCATATTTGTTTATGGTTATACCTACTTCTTTAAATGTGCAAGATAAACATGCAAGAAACCGAAAAACTAATGTCAAGGAGGAAGAGCTAATCACTATTTCGGTGACTTCAAATGAAACATCAAATCTCTAGGAATTTTCATTTTAAACTAGACGTCTGACAGAAATCTGTTCAGTAAAAATGAGTGAAGGTGTGGTGAAGGTAGTGTTTGACAAAGATGAAGCCTGATGTGATTGGCTGCCAAAAAACAGCTATTAAATATTTATGTTTCATTCATTTAAATTTAATTTGTATCATATAAAATATACATATTATTTATTTCATACTAAAAAACTGCCCTCCACCCAGTACAAAATACCATACATTTTTTAACACAAATCTTTTTGTTCTATAAATAAAGTATATTTAATATTGTATTATATAAATGTATGATCCATTCTAGAAATTGCAATGATTGACATAGATTAACCATAGCACCGGACAAAAACATGTCAAAAAGATTAAACATTTTAATTAATATTTTTAAAATGACTATGGTCAAGTCACTGGTGACCATGTATAGGTAAAATTTTTCTTTAAATGTCTCCCTTGTATACATACATCTGCACTTTACTATAGAAAAACGTCTTGGTTACGTATGTAACCTCGGTTCCCTGTTGGAGGCAACGAGACGTTGTGTCGAGAACGACAGATGGGTCGCCCTTGAGAAACCAATCAACTCTGATTACTATAGAAAAGGCCAATGAAATTTGGCGAATGAAATTTGCATGCCGGTCTCCGCCCCCGGATGTCCGGTATAAAATGAAGCCGGCGTGCAGCATTCATTTACCTCTTGTTCTGAAGAGCCTGAGAGCCTCTCACGACTGCAGCAGAATACGATACGTGCTTGTGGCATAAGGGACACAACGTCTCGTTCCCTCCATCAGGGAACCGACGTTACATACGTAACCAAGACGTTCCCTTTCTGTCGGTCTCTCGACGTTGTGTCGAGAACGACAGATGGGGTTGCCTATGGAAAACGCCACAACGCTGTCGCGTCACAATCTCTAGCGAAGGGACGGTAACAGGCCTGGGCGTGTCAGCTCGATGCTTTCGCGAAACTGTTACCTTCCAGTGTGGTGGTCGGGGGTTCCAGAGCTTTCCTAGAGAAAGATTGGTACAGCCCTGACCGGTAACCTTTCACGGACGGAGGCCTTAGCTCTCTACTGGCGAGAGGCCGTCCAGCTCGGGTTTACACCGGGTAAGCGCAACTTCCTTAATTAGGGATGCGCTGCAGAGGCCACCTCCTACCCGTGGGGAGGAATACGGTGGATATAGGTATGGTCTCGTCCTTGGAGGAGAACGCATGGAACGTGCGGACTGAGTAGTTAACCGCGAGGTGGAGGTCCACCTGGGGAAGCTCATGGGTTACCAGGAGTGGGAACCATTCTCATGAGGATACATCAGACGGAACAGCCCACGGAGGGGGTGTTACAGACGTCCGGTAGCACTAGGTCCGGTTAGAGCTATCTGTGATAGTTCATATGGTATCCCGGCCTAAGGGGGAAGCCTGCTCTGCCAAGCCAGCCCCCAGGGGGTGCTTGCTTATTGATGGATGAGTGCCTGTTCTTAACCAGTATTTGGGTAAGAAGGGAGGTTGGTGAGATACCTATTCTTAGCCATATGTTTGGGTAAGAAGAGAGGTAGAGCACACTGACCCAACCCACTGGAGGGTAGAAAGGTGCTTTCGCTGGCATACGCCCCCCGGATGTCAGTCCTACATGTCGCCACGTAGGACGTGGGCTGACACTGGGTTTTACGCGAAGGTTGTTAACCCTTGCGAAGGTGTTTGGGCGTAGCCCAACCTGCAGCTCAACAGATGTCTTCTAGGAGGCGCTTCTGGCCAGTGCCCAGAGGTGGCTATACCCCATGCGGAGTGAGCCCTCACTGCAAATGGGAATGGGAGATTCTGAGATCGGAATGCCGTCGTAACGGCATCCACGACCCAGTGCGCCAGCCTCTGCTTGGAGACAGCCTTCCCTTCTGCTGTCTTCCAATACAGACACGGAGCTGGTCAGAGGTTCTGAGCTCTGCGTGCGGTCCGGGTAGAGGCGCAATGGATCTTCCTCCCCGATGGGGAGCACCTGCAAGTTCACCACTTTGCCCCGGAAGGGAGTAGTGGGAACTTTTTGAGCACGCATCTGGGCCTGGGTCTCAAGATAACGTGAGAGTTTCCAGCGCCGAATTCAAGGCAATCCGGGGACACGGAGGATGCTCGGAGGTCCCCTACCCTCTTGAAGGAAGCGAGCACCATCAGGAGGGCCGTCTTACTCGGGTGAGGAAGATCGGAAACTCCGAGGGACTCTTGGGGGGCCCAGGAGGGTATGGAGTGGAGATGAGGTGGATTGCGCTCTCTCGCCCCTTAGGAACCTGGTGACCAGGTCGTGTCATCCTAGAAACTTTCCATCAACTGAGTCGTGATGAGTGGCTATAGCGACTACATAAACATTCAGTGTGGAGGGGAGATGTTAGTCGTAAGAAGGACAACACCATCCTGATCGAGCACCTCAGTGGGTCTTTCTCGTTGAGAGAGCTATATGTATTATATGTAATGAAATGGATTCTAATCTGTTATTGCACACCATGTTCTTATTATAACAATTGTTGAAAAATCTAATCTTGTAAATAAACCACCATTTATAATTCTGTCTTCTCAATGGCATTTAATGTTTTCATTTATATTACACAACAGCCAGAACTCTCAAAGACCACACTAATAACAATAGTCAAAATGTAATCTTGTCTCATACAACAGTATTGATATAACAGCAATATCACACAGCCCACTTTCAGGAGCCTGGATCCTTTCATTACACATGCTGTCCCAGAAGCATACTGTTTCTAAAGAAGCACTCAACTTTAGGGATAACATTTTCCAAAGTTCAAGATCGGTCAAAATCCTTTCAACAAAAATTCATTGTGGTTCCACACAACAAAATCACAGTACTCAGCGTCTACAATGTGAAGCTGTCCCTGAACTTGGTAGTAGTAGTCGTGAGTCCAGTCCAGCATGACATTATCCCCATCATTGATGAGACAGAAGCCCTTTTCCCCAGCACACAAGCGCAGATTGGCTTCATCTTGGTGAGAATGTGGACACTAAAATCACACAGAGAAGGACATGTGAACAATAGATTACAAAATATATTTTCTGGCTTTTTGCTTAGTTTAGGACTTGAGACATGACTCAGACTCGAGATTAGGGACTTTACTACAACAGAGACTAATATTACCTTAATCTTGCAGATTCCAGTTCTGTGACAGTCACAAGAGACAATCCCATCAGGGGAGGACCCCATGTATGGCCACTTGGGGTTCAGCCAGAGACCACTGTCCATATAGGAGAAGCCTGCATGCTCCTGACCCATCAGCTTCTCATACACTCCTCTGGCTTGTTCTTCATGTTTGCATCCATAACTGTACACAGTACACATTCAAAACATGAAAAGGAAATTATTACTTAGTATTGGATGTGTAGAGCCAGTTCAGTGATTTAAATTCCATTACCATAACCCCTATAATTAGTTCTACTCCTGCATAACCCTAGTCTTATAACCCTATAATTAATGTTGACCCTTCAGGGCTGTCCATACCATACTCAATCCACTGCGCGTTACTGCTAGCATCTTCACACATAAAACAATATAAGAACAAACACTCACCCTTGCGAAGACCAAACGATGATCATCGTGGAGCCGTTTTGTACCGAGGTTGTGGACCCACCCGCTGACAAAAAAGTTGTGCACCTCCAGACTTTTATATGCCTTCATCTGCTGTCTGGTGTAGTACGATGTCTGATGGACCAGATAGTAGGTGATATCAACAGCCTCCACTGTCGGCAAATCTTCAAGTTCGACCGAAAACTCACTCATCTTCATGAGGAACGGGTCACGTCCAACATATCTGTTTACTAACTCCTTGTATCTATTTCTTGAAACTGGTTCTAAATTCATACAATACGGACTCTCCGCAACGGTTTCCTCCATAGACGTATTCTCCATGTTTACTTCCTGCCCTCCATCTGAAATCGCCCGCCTTCGCGCGTCATCATAATCACATGACTGAAACCCAGCTATTAGGGTCGCCCAGTGGAACCAATGTCCCTACTGGGGGACCCTAGACACCTAACTCCACAACAGGATATTCCTAGGCTGCCACAACAACTCTTGCGCAGTCTGCAGATCCCTCACCCATTCCACTGCAGTGTCCCTCAATGAACCCCTCCAATCCTCCCTGTCCAGAGACGCAGCAGCAAAAATCCACCAGCTACGTCCCTCGCACAATATCCACCCGTCCCGCACCACCGGCCAACCACCGTCACTACACCAATAACCAGGTTTGCTTAAATTTCAACCACAGCAGGTGCACCAGGCAGCGATGCCGCTTTATGCATGTTTGCGATTTTTGTGGCGGCGCTCACGCCCGCTATATATGCCCTGTTAAAAAGATCTGCAAATAAAAATTCTAAATTGTAATACACTTAAAGTAGGGAAGGAAGGAGGTGGGAACCTTGCAAACATTTAAATAAAGTTTTAGTAAATAAACAAACAATAAAACGAAAGTAAAATGCCAGCAGCCAGCAACACAAACATAAATCAACTTAACATAAGTCCGGGCCCGGTCCTCTCTCTTTGACGGTCCGGTGGCTCGCCCTCTTATGCTCCTATTCCCGGTTCGCCATACGCATCGTACCGCGAGACAGCCCTTTCATCTCCCACCTTCTCTCCCTCGCGTCCTCCGTCCACGCACTCGAGGACCGGATATCCCTGACCGACTTGTGCTGCAACGAACTGAGTTTGTGGATAACTTTCCTGAAACAATAGAACGGCCTCTCCTTTTTCTACAACGACATGGTTTCGCACCCAGACGATATCCAATTATTTACTGACTCTGCTCCATCTGTTGGTTTCGGAGGGTATTACCAAGGCCGTTTATTTTTGAGAAATTTATTTAAGAATATGTTGAACAAAAATGTTGTTGACATTAATGGCAGATGTTACAGTTATTATTTTTGGTAAATTAATTAACCAAGATTAATCAACTACCCCAAAAACAATAGAAAAACAAGCAAAAAAAAGTTAGATTTTTCGACTAATCGAATAATTCGAAAAAATCGACAGACTAATCGGTTGCAAAATAATCGATAGTTGCAGCCCTACTCTGAACCAAAGTCCAGCAAAACATCCAATTGGGACACGGTGTGGAAGGCTATTACTGAGATGGATGCCACTGATGTTCTGGCAGCGATGGGTGCCATCCCTTCAGGCTTCAGACCCTCCACTCTCTCCAGACTTCTTGAAGAAGGAACTTTTTACAGGACGAGTCACTTCATTCAGACGAAGCTTAGTCAATCACAGCTCTCTTGTAAAGATCTCCATCTAGACCCAGACACAGGGAAGGTTCACGGTCGTCCATCTGGAGTGAGTTTAACCCTGACCCTGTGGAGCTGTAGAATGATCCTACCCCCCGGGGCTGGGATACAGGTCCTCAGCAGGCACATTCGTCTGTGTGCGTTTAACGGAACTCAGTCAGAGCCACTTACAACTCAAAGAGCCCCACGTCATGGAGCTTTTCTCCAGGGATGGCTGGAATGCTTCCTTGTCTACTGGATGGAGATTGTTTTCTGCGTTGTGATTCTGAATCTCCTGATCTCTGGATTCTGTTTGAATTGGGTGTAACCTACATAAGAAATTCCACAGGAGAGAAAGGGAGATCTTAGCTGTGGTTGGGCCTTCTCAAAACTGTTTGATGAAAGTGGAGCCCCCATTGCTCTATGAACACAAGTGCTCACGATTCATGGTGGCACACCCTTTGAGAGAGAAACAGATTTGGACAGCACATCCACTAAGAGGCGCCTCCACTGGTGTACTTCAGCAGATGTTGCTGTCCAAGAAACAGCCCAAACTCCTTGTTAAACTCAAATCAGTAAATACACGTAGGAGGGAACTTCTGAATCTCCTGCCAGACACTATAGTTGGACGTTTGTCCTCACTGCCATTTCTAGCAATAAACCGGCAAAAACTGGCTGATGCTCTTTTGCTTGACAGAGTCACAATGCAGAGAGCAGATCTGTTCTGCGACTCGTTTTTAGCTACCTTACCTGATGTGCTAGATCAGCCGGATCTGATGGATGCATTTAGGAAGTCATGGACAGAATCAGAGAGTAACCTAAGACGCGTGGGACATTAATGTATAAAGCAGTTGTTTGTGAGCGTTTACATGAGCAGTGAGTATCCCCTGTTGTATTCTGTGGCGATGCCCGCCCCCTACTGGACTGATGAGGACGTGGAGTCTCAACGTGCTCGCTTCATCTACAGCCCTTCCGGAAAAATCTCAGGAGGAACCATGCTGTCATCTCAATGTACACATCAAGTCTTTGACATCACACAGGTTGCGTATGACTTCATCAGCAGTGCCCAGCACTGACAGAATAGAGACTGACTTACAACGTCACCCCTCTCAATAGCAGATCTACCAGATGAGAAACTATTTTACACCGTACAATTTCATGAATCAGTACTAAAAACTAACGGACCATATCTTTGAAAGGTTTGCATTTAATGTTTGAGCTTTTGTATTCATATACCAAATAAATAGTTGAACTATTAAAAAAAATTAACAGTATTATGTTAAATTGTTTACAACTGAAGGAGTGCAGGACGAAAAAGAAGAAATGTTAAGGCAGATAAAAACTAAAATAGAAAAGGAAGACAAAGAAGATTGTGAAGAGGAGATAGAAAGAGTCATAAACGAATGAAACAAAAAGAAAAGTCCTGGGGCCCGTTTCAATAAGGAGGTTCAATGGTTAAATTACGGTTAAACCTTGAACTCAGAGTTGGTTTACTTAGAAATTAGAAACGTTCGAGTTTTTGGTTTCAGAACAGCTGATTTGAGTTAGTTCAATTGACTCTGGGTAGACTTACTCTGGGTTAAGCATTTGCCCCACGACTGTAAAAAGCCATCATCAATGGAGCACCGATATTACGATTCACCATGGCAACGGCACCAAAAACAGCAACATGGCGGCAGAAAGTTGCCAAGTTGTAAGTCTGAAGGTGAATGAATATCAAAGTTATTGTCTTGTAAAAAAGGGAGACAACTCTGAATCGCGCAAATAGACGTGAATTAGTTCGAGTCTCTAACGGCTAAGTATCTACTTCACCAGAAATAGTCCCCGCCTACGTTTTGCTGGGACGGCCGCGAAAACTACTCTCCTCCCCAAAACACTGTCTCTCGTTCGTGATGCGTGTACATCATGTGTTGGAACCTGTGTTCTACATTGTCAGTCTTATTTAAACTACCAAAGGAAGAACTTCTGAGGAAACAATGGTTATAATTACAACCTTTTCTCTCAACAGGTAGTGCTCCTGTATGACATATCCCTTATTGCTCCTTAAACTCTTCCTAAGTCGCTTTGAATAAAAGCGTCTGCTAAATGAATAAATGTAAATGTACAATTCATTTTTTAAATGACACCAAAAAAGCATAACCCCAGGGTTTTACTGTGCGTGCATCATTTCACCGAAGATTGATTTACTTGTGTACCTTATGTCTGTGTTAAGCTAATGCATATAACGCTAACGTTAACATGTACCGTTATTTCTGGGGTATTACAGTTTGTTTTATCTAGCTATGAACTCGGCTAATTTAAGTTTCAATCTATTATCGTCTATCTATAATCTACTATCGTCTTTGGTTGTTTCTTCGTCAGACTCGGGCTCAAACTGGTAAGGGAAAATCCACGCCATCTCTATCTATACACTTTATATAATATCCAACCACCTGTAAACCGTAATCCAGCAATGATGGTAGGTGTTCCATTTGCGACATCAAGAACGCTGGAAAAAGTTCAAGGAATGGGAAGAAGGCGGTCACCGGCGAACGTTCAACAATTTTTTATAAAAAATCAACAAAACATAAAACGAAAGTCATAATTGACAGCCGGCTCACGCAAACATAATAAAACATAACATAAAACCCAGGCCTGCTCCTCTCTCGTCGTACACTCCTGTAGCTCGTCCTTTTATGCTTCCGATCTACTCCGTGAGAGATGCCAGACCGGTGCAACGCACAGCTGACACTCATTATCACCGGCGTCATTCCCTCACGGCTCTCGTCTCACCTTTCTCGTTACAAACGCGTTTGAACAATCACAACAGACTACACCAGCTGACCAATCACATGGCACTAGGCTAGCGGATAGGAGAGAATTTCACGGATGAATCGCGGAACGAATCATTTAAGAGCATTTCAAGAAGTAAGGTAAGAATAACTGCCTATTATTACGACATAACTGTTTTTACACCTTCTATGTACATAAACTTGTTGTTGGACACTCCATAAACCAATCATTTTATGAAAAAAGGAGAAAAGACTGAGTTAAGGAATTATAGAACGCTTACTATGTTAAATACTGATTTGAAGATTTTATCCAAAATTTTAGCAAACAGAGTGAAAGAACTGATGCCGAGAATAATTAAGACTAACTCCATACACTTGATTAATAGAAAATATATAACAGACACGACGATAAGCATTAAAGATACTATAAGATACATAAAGGAAAAAAACTTGGAGGGATATGTTATTAGTGTTATTAGTTTAGACTTTTTTCAAGCAATGAAAAAGAACCATATTGCATATCACAGCTATGCAGATGACACCCAGATTTGCCTAGCCGTATCACTAAATGACTACAGCCCCATTGACTCCCTCTGCCAATGCATTGATGCAATTAACAGTTGGATGTTCCAAAACTGTCTTCAGTTAAACAAGGAGAAAACTGAAGTCATTGCATTTGGAAAGTCCTCAAGGTGAATGCATACCTTGACTCTAGGGGTCAAACAACAAATCAAGTCAAGAATCTTGATGTGATTCTGGAGTCAGACCTTAGTTTCAATAGTCAGGTTAAAGTTTGGCTTCCAGTTACGTTCAGGATTGATTTTAAAGTACTATTACTCGTTTATAAATCACTAAACGGCCTAGGACCAAAATACATCGCAGATATGCTGACTAAATATAAACCTAACAGACCACTTAGATCATTAGGATCTAGTCAGTTAGATTTACCAAGGGGATCGCTCTAAACAAGGGGAATCCCCTTTTAGCTTTTATGCTGCCCGCAGCTGGAATCAGCTTCTAGAAGAGATCAGATGTGCTTAAACATTATCAACATTTAAATGCAGACTCAAAACTCATCTTTTTAGCTGTTCATTTACTGAATGAGCACTGTGCCTTGTCCGAACTGGCTGCTGTATATTTATTTAAACTGTTTTTAATTAACATTAAATCATTTTTTTTTTTTAACGGTTTTTCAATTTCTTTTTTTATGTTGTGATTATTTTAGATGATTATTAAATGTATTTCTATGTAAACCACTTTGAATTACCATTGTGTATGAAATGTGTTATATAAATACACTTGCCTTGCCTTGCCTTGCCTAATTCTGTGCAAACCATTTTGCCTCCCACTTTGACTGTCGACCCATTTCCATGTAAATTCCACTTAGCATTTAACAAGTTTTATTTTCTTATTGGTCAATTTCTTGCTTACTGACTTGAGGTCCTCCTCCTGAGCCATCAAGTTGAGGTCACATTGAAGAGGAACAACATAGGCAACAGCCCTGTTGAGTCCACTGTCTTGTTTCAAATACAATACTGTGTAGCCTCCTGCAGGAACTGGCAAGTCTATAAGTTTCCTGTTTCTGCAGCGCCTCATCATTTTAAAAGTTTCTTGCACATCCGTTACAGGACCATTGATTGCTGGCTCGTGTGAGTGGGCTCGAGAGCATCTGGTCAGTAGGATTAGAATCAGGAGGGAGAACGTTTGGTGTGGATGGAGATGGAGTAGTCGAATGATCCAATGAGGAATGGTCAATTAACAAACTTGAGACCCTTGGAAGCATTGACGCCACACGCTGTTAACGTTCACTGTAAAGTAACCCAGAAATAAAGGACAGACTTAGTTTGTAGACTGTCTGTAAATAACATTCTGCAGTGTAATAACAACTATTAAATATGATACTGGTTCTTTAATGCAGGGGTTAACGCAGGGGAGCTCCCACATATAGTTGATTCAGATCATCTGTTTAATAGTAGTCATAACTACACCTGAAAGGAGTGTCACAGACAGAGGAGACATCTTCAATGTGTGGTGCTGGTGGGGTTCCAGGAACATGCTTGTGAAGCTCCGCTTTAATAAATATAAATATACATCTGCCTCCCAAATTAGACCACTTTTACGGCCAACTCGTGCTATTGTGAAATTATAATGTAATATATAATTAGTAACAAGGCAACCTGAGGTGCGTTTCCCGAACAATGACAAAATTCGTTGGTTAAACACCGAAATTAACAATGTAGTTACGACAGTTTCCCGAAACGTTAGTGTTAAGGTTTCCCTATATTTGTTATCTGTTGTTTTATTTCACAATATTTCATTCTACATTAGTTTGCTCCAACGTCCCTCAGCCCATGGATTCCACAGGGTCCTAGTGTGCACGTAGGGTCATACGTATGCGCACTTTTCAAAAGACAGCGCTTCTATTTTCTTAAACTAAATTATGTAAAAATACATTTGTATATATTTTAGAATGATGAATATAAAATTGCACTGCATGTAACTTGCTTAGTTTGCTCAAAGGCATGACGTATGTAAGTCTACATGTCATAATAATAAGGAACTATGCTTCTAACCACAGCTCTACGTAGGACCTGTAGTTCCAACCACAAAACTATGCGATGCTGCTTGCGATTGATCGTTGGAACAATTGTTCTGGAAACACTGGAATCGTTGAACTATGCTGGAACGACAGAACTTGCGACCATAGTTGGCTAACGCTGCACAGGAAGAAAGTGGTACAAAGAGGAAAGACCTGCCTTTTCGGTCAGACAACACAAACCAACTGATGATTTGGAACAATATCACCCTTTAGAAGCTGCACAAACTGAGAGTTGTTTTTTTTGGTTCTTTCCAGATATTTATTTTGTTATATGCTTTATATATGAATTAGTGTGCGGGTGATGGGTGGGTGGCGGTTGGGGAGAAATGAACTCAGTTCACATTTTGGTGCGTGACACACAACCCTTGATTTCTGTGTAACGTTACATTTTACGCATTTATTGTCATATTTTCCGATTAGTGTTAAGGGTTTCCTAAGTAGGCTACTTTTGATATATTTAAGGTTTAACTTTTTGCAGCCATGCTCGTAATTTTTGTGGCTGAGAAAGGAAATTACACCTGGATTCATAAAATTCAATTTAACGTAAAATCATTTTCGCAATAAAAAAATATGTTAAAATGAATATGACTTGTTTCCGTATTCGAAATGTAGTGGATGGTCGCACGGTGTTTGAGCTCCGACATTTTTTGCTAAATTAGTACTTTTTCAGCTGTCCTTTCTTTTAATTTACACGCTGTACCGTGTCTTCGGTGTCTAGCGAGCAGACTAATAAAAAAAGAACAGGTTAAGACGGTGAAGCATCCGACCTTGCGGCAGTGCCTTTTCCTTTATTCTAAAAATTCAAATTCAGAAAGCTTTATTGTCTATCCCCAACGGGGTTGAACATTTTCTTTAGACAAAAGGCTCAGACACACAAAAATACTCATTACAGCAACACATAACATTACATTCATCCCATAAAGATAATAAATACAAATACATAAATTCATTTTAAGGTCCTCTTTAAAGTGTCTCTTTTAAGGTGTCTTTAAAAAATATTACAACCGTGACAACTGAACAATTAATTAATTAAAAAATAAACAGAAATAAATGTTAACAGGCAGCAGCCAATTCACAAATGTAATTTGCCTTTAAAAAACTTTTACAACTGTGACCAACTGAACAATTAATTAATAAACAAATGAATAAATAAGCATAAGAGTAAATGTTAACAGCAGCATTTGATTCACAAATTGACATGAACGAAGGTGCTGGCAAATGGATTAAAAGTTTCAGGCAGATACAATGGGGAAACTTCTAGCTGTGGGAGACATCAAAGCACTCCTGGCAAAAGTCGTAGGAGGAACAAATGGGATAAATCCTACAAGCCTCTGGTATAGATAGAGCGCTGGACTCACGAGACATGGACGGGATTTTTTTTATATGTACCGCCCCACTGTGTGGCAAACATTACTTGATGAATATCCATCTAGAGTCGACCCTTACGCATTGACGGGCGATCAGTTGGGAGACGTTTAAAACCCACTTACATATGTTCAGAGACATTTGAAACGGTGGAAACAAGAGACTGAAGTGAATCCAGAAAGTAGACCTTCTAATGGCTACATTGTTCAGAAATGCTATAGTAGAAGCCATGTCACAAGGTATAAAGAGCAGGTTGCAGGATGTAGTCGGTTTGACGTCCAAAACACAAAAAATTCTGCCACCATTTTTCGCACACGGTGGAACAGTACAGAATAAAATGAACAAAAGCTCAAAATCCCCAAAAAAACTACAATGAAAGCTAACTCATATGCAGATTGAAGAACTAAAAGCCAAAAATAAGAAATAGATTCAGGCAATTGTAACACAACTTTATTAAGTTTCATGGATTTCTGTAACTTGTCCATGTAGAGGGAGCAGCATACTAAACGCCTTTTTTCACAGTTCAGTTCTAACCTTTGGAACAGACAGAAGGAAAAGATCCTGGGAACAAAGATTGTAAGTTCCAATTTTTTTTACACTGATGGAGGTCAAAAGGTAGGATGGAAGTAGACCCTTAAATGGCCTTGCATATAAAGATATATCAGTGTTGAAGTCTCCGCATTGAAAGAGATGGCCATCCAACACGTTCATACAGTTCACAGTGGTGAGTGAGGACTTAAAAACCAGTGATGAACCTTAGAGCTCCATGGTATACAGCAGGGCTATTCAAATACATTTGCAGGGGGGCCAATCTAGGAAATTCCTAAATTTGTGAGGGCCGGCCGGACGGATCAGCTAAAGGAAATTAAAATATACTATATACTAAGGTACATAATATATGAAATAAAATAAGGTACATTATTATTTGGCTTCCTTTATTATTTCAACACATTCAACTTGTATTGATTTGGCCTACAACAAAGTGCAAAACTGCAAATACTGAGACATAGGCTATACACAGCTTTTACCCTTAAAACAAGTAATAGCTTATAAATCAAACATCAAAATAAAGCTGTCTTAAGTGCAAAACTGCAACTGCAGTTTCAAGTATCAAATCGTATTTGGGAAAATAATAACATATAAATATCCCTGAAGTAGTATATCTTTCAGACAGTGGGTCCACATTTTAAAACTAGAAAAAACATATCAAGTATACAGTAAGTACAAATCAGCTAACTAGTACTGTAAACATACTCTTGATTAAAACTAAATAATAACAAGAATATTTTTTTCCTCATTTAGTTGACCTTATTTATCAGTGAGAGTATGTGACTCAGTGGGAGAAGTGACAACGATTTTCTTTTGCCATTTTAACATAATCTGGTTCATATGTGGTAAGTGCAATTCTCAGGCACTGGGATAACTTCTCATTGCTCAGGGAGCAACGTGCCTTTGTTTTGATTGCATTCATATGAGAAAAGCTAGACTCGCGCGTGTAGGTGGATCCAAACATTGTCAGTATCAGCACAGACACTTTCTTAATTGTGGGGTATTTAGCTTGGCTAATATGGTCACACCAAAAGTTGATTGGACCTTCAGACTGCAAGTGTAGTTTCAAAGCAAGTGAAGACTGGAGATCAATCATTTCTAGCTGAAGAGCACTCTTATCAATGTTAGGCATGAACTCTTTAACTTTGCAATGAAGTTTGAGTCATGGTTTATTGAGAATGGATCGCGAGTAAACTGCATAACCTCCATTGGGAGACTAAAGCCCTGAAATCTGTCACTGAAGTTTTCAGTTAGCTTTGTCATGAATTCAATCATAGTTGGCATGACTTGTGCCCCAGGCGTACTACTCAAAAATCCACGAAGGTGTGTAAAGTGTATCAACTCGTTTGTGGTTAGGTCAGACACAAATACATTCAGCTTTGTTTTGAAAGCACACAATCTCTCAACCAAATCCGCAATACATTTCTCTCGCCCCTGTAACTCTGAATTTAGTGAGTTTAAGTGTCCAAAAATGTCACAGAGGAAGTGAACTTGTGTCATGAACTGTTCATCAAGCATGCTCCAAGAAATGAGCCGCTCGTTTGTGTTTACATGTGCGAAGGAAAGAAATAATCTCACTGCGGAGATCACAAAAACGATCCAAAACTTTACCTTTACTGAGCCACCTGACATCGCAATGAGCCAGTAAGTCAGCGTGCTCAGCAGAAGTCTCGTCAAGCAACAGACGGAAAAGACGATGCTGAAGGCTTGAAGTTGAGCGGATGAAGTTGACAATGCCTGTGACCTTTGTCCATAGTGTTTTTTAATTCACCGCTGAGCTTCGCGCACAAGACAGACTCGTGAATAATGCAGTGTAAAAACTGCATTTGAGGTGCCACAGCTGACAGTCTGGCTGCTAGTCCTTGCACTCTTCCGAGCATAGCTGTGCTCCCATCCGTTACTAGCAAGCAAACCTTTTGTAATCCAGTTTATGCTCACTGAAAAACGCGACAACATTTTGAAACAGCACTTCACCTGTCGTATGTCCCTCCAGTGGAATGAGTCCCAGAAGCTCCTCACGAAAGCAAACTCCATCGTAAAATCTCACATAAACGCACATCTGGGCCACATCAGTTGTATCTGTCGATTCGTCAATAGCAATGGACATCAGCTCCGTTTTTTGGACGTTTTCCAGTAGTTTATCAAATACATCCTTTGCTAGAAGATCCACTCGACGAAGAGCTGAGGTGTCTGACAGTGGTACTTTTTTAAAAGATGACGAAACCTGGTCTTTCATTTTTTGGTCAACAATCATTTCGTCAACAACCGCCAGCATGCAGTCTTAATAGTCTCTGACTCGGTGAAGGGCCTCTTTTTTCTCGTGAGTATCCACGCCCACTCGTAGAGAGGCAATGAAAGCTCTCTCCTGTTCTGTACAAAACCCGCCAATTGCACGCTGACTTTGCTCAAAAAGTTACCAGTCTGTCTATTCTACGTTGTCTCTCCAATGAGCCCTCTTGGTATTGCGCAGAAAAAGACGAATGTTTTGTAGTAAAATGTCTCTTCACATTATATTCTTTGGCCACAGCCACTGATTCGTTGCATAGTAAACACACAGGTCTATCGGTCCCTCGCCTGCTTGTCGTAGTTGGCACAATAAATAAGTACTTCTCCGTCCATCACTCTGAAACTTACGATTTTCTCTGTCAACTTTGCGGTTTGGCTGGACAACGCCATGTTAGATGCATGTGTAGACAGCGAGAGAACATCGAATCAGTGAGAATGAGTGTTTGTCGCCATAGAGACGACCTGCTCCGCTCTAGAATCTTTGCCTGTACTCTCGTCTGTGCGCCGTGGCAGATTCGTAGATTTTTTACTTTTTATTTTTTTATTTTATTTTTTTAAATCTGCCGCGGCCAGAATAAATTTCAATCGGGCCAAATTTGCCCCCGGGCCGCTATTTGAATAGGCCTGGTATACAGGGTCCAGTGCATGTAAACTTTGAGACGAAGCATGCATGTATAAAACATCACCATAGTCAAGTATAGACATAAAAGTGGCAGCAACCAGCCTCTTTCTTGATTCGAACGAAAGGCAGGATTTGATTCGGAAATAAACCCTAGTTTAAGTTTTAAACGTTTGCTAGCTGTTGAATATCAAAGGTAAAAGAAAGAGATTCATCTATTAAAATACCAAGATATCTGTATTTAGAAACACATTCAATCTTCGTACCCTGGCAAGTGAGGATTGAAGGCAGATTTGATTTGGATTTCAAATTTGAAAAAAGCATGACTTTTGTTTAAAACAAGTTTTAAATCCTAAAGATTCTGTTGAAGCGTGTTAAAATCAAGTTGTAATTGGGAGGGCCTGTTCTGCGCTGGGTGCTGAGCAATACAGTACAGTGTCATCTGCATAAAAATGCCGCATACACTGAGTTCTGTCTTTAAGATAATGATCAAACCAGCTGACAGTTTGTTCAGAAAGTCCAGCCCTACACGGTCTGTACTTAAGCACTGTGTGGTCAACTGTATCAAATGCATTAGAGAGTTCAATAAAGTTATTGTTATCTTCAATAAAGTCATTTAAAACCTTAAGAGCTGCCGATGTAATACTATGCCTTTTTCTAAAATCAGATTGGAAATCCGATAAAACATTTTTATTGTTAAAAAAATCTTTAATTGATCACTGGCAAGGGACTCTAAACAACCCTTGACCAGAACAGACAATTTAGAAATCGGTCTATAGTTATTTAAGATAGAAGGATCACCACCTTTTAACAGGGCTAATATAGAGTAAATATTAGTTAAAGGGATAGTTCAGCCAGAAACTCCAATTTGCCCTTTATTTACTCCATCCGAGATGTAGGTGACATTCTTCTTGAGTAGAACCGTAAAGAAGATTGTTTGGTAGAACCGCAGCCCTCTCTGCTTCCTATAATGGGAGTACGGTTTGGCTGGATATTCTGTTGCCAAAGAGTAAACCGATTTTGGTTGATATTTGCCATCGTCTTCCTGATCAAAAGGACTGTTATGAGAGTCTCGAAGAGATTTAAATGTGTCAAATTATGTTTTAGGTCAAGAGGATTCGTCAGAGTTTAAACATTTTAGTTATTTTTATAAATCATATGCATTGAAACAATTATTGTTGACCCAACTCAAATTATTCCTAAAACTAGAACAATTATTGATATTATATTGATTTCAGATAATTGCAAGATCTTTAGAAGTGGTGTTTTGGAGGCAGGATTAAGTGATCATAACATGGTTTAAGAAATTAGGAAATTAAAGAGAGAGGCCACAAGGCAGCATAATACATCAAAAATTAGATCAGTTAAAAGGTATAGTCCACAAATATTTGAGGAACTTAGTAAGGTTAATTGGACTGAGGTGATGCAGTGTGATGATGTGGATAAAGCTTTGGATAGATTTTAGAGAAATTTCTTGCAAGTATTGAACAAAGTTGCGCCTTACAAGGAGATAAGAATTAAACAAAAAAACACAACCTTGGATGACAGATAGTATTTTGAAAGATATTAAGGAACGCAATGATAGTTATATATAGGATATCAGAAAAGGGCAAAGACTAAAAGTTCTAGAATCAGTATTTAAGGTAATGGTCAATTGATGTGAGATCAGAAAGAGGTTGCAAATTGTTTTTATGGATTTTTTACTAATGTTGCTGACAATTTGGTAAAGGAGCTATCAGCTCAAACTGGTTTATATAATGATGAATTAATTAAGGAGTATTATGCTAATTGTAGTGTCACTTTAGGAGGTTTTTCATACAATACAGTAAATGAGACTACATTTCGTAAGAAATTAAGGGAACTGAAACGTAGTAAAGCGACAGGTTTAGATAATATTCCACCAAGGTTTATTCAAGATTCAGCTAATTTTATAACCCCTTTGGTTACTCACATTTTAAATCTCTCTAATGGCCAAGCTAAGGTACCTGAAGAAATAAAACAAGCAAGAGTTTTTCCTCTATTTAAGAAAGGGAATAGCTTTGAGTGTAACAATTATAGGCCTGTGACAAGTGCTTTTTAGCTTAATTGATTTATTTTACGATGAATTGCTTCTCCGAACAAAAACTGGAGTCTAGGAGCACACAAGAGATAGTGGTAAAGTTGTCATATAACGTCAGGATACTAGACAGACAGACCAAGTCAACAGTGTCAGAGGGGAAAAATAGGGGTAAAGGCAATGATGCAACATTAAATAATAAAAAATAAAACGGAGACAGGCAAGGAGCAAACACTTCTTTCTCTCCATGCCCATCGCACACCCAGACGGAAAGACGGAATATTACGTAGGACCTGGGCACCCAAAAAAACAGGCATAGGTATGTAACAGTGGCGGCTGCTGATCTTTTAAAGAGGGGAAGCTCATTTTCGGCCTAAATCATAAAAATTGTCCATTTATTTATATGTAAATTCTGCCCTACGTTCCTTTTCAAGAAAATGCTCTGTAACCCTGTCGTACCAACTAGGCGTCTTTTCCAGTGACTTGACCAGTGTCCTCTCAATGGCCAGCAGAGCTAGGCTGCTAAACGGCCTTGGCCCATTGTGTTACGTGTGTAGGACTTGAGCCGCTTTGAGGATGTCACATCAATAAGCCGGTTTAGGAAGGCCCTGTTTTGTTTAACAGTTTCATTATGTTTAGCCACTTGAATGCGAGCACCTTCATTGATTGCATGCTCAACCCTGATCCCTGCCCATGCAACTTAATCTTGCACATGCACTCACATGTTCATTGCTATTTTCATGCCTTTTATATGCCCTGTCAAAGTTTGACAGATCTCTGTAAGAAATGTTCTATTCTGTCTGTGTTGTGCGATCGTCTGGATAGATGAGAAGAAGTCCCGTGGAGCTCCGGAGCAATCAAAGCAAGAAGCCAAGTGAATTAACAGATGGTTTATTGCTGAATGCTCAAAGAATAGAGGGCAGTCCCTCTATTTATACAATAGGTTCGAAACGGTGTACGTGGCATATATTGCAGACAAAACAAGTGTAACATAACAATTCCATTTAGGGTAAACAGGAAGAACTGTTTACGCCACCAAAACAGTTACGGGGGGCAAAAACTCTCATGCAAGGACAAGCAATAGTTATCATGCAAGGACAAGCGATAGTTAGTCATAACATTTATATAATACACATACACCAGTGAATTTCCACAATCCCCTCTTTTATGATTTTAATGAAAGCATAATAATAAATTTTAATCCACATCATCATAACTAGTTTTCACATCTTCATATTCACGTACACCTCATCATTATCTTTATTAGACAAAGGTTGATAGGTAGGGGGATGAGTAAGGACATGCACCATAGAATAAACACGAGTCATTACACATCTCATAAGGCAAGACCAAACAAACATAAAATGAAAAAAGTAATAAGTACCGGGTACTAACATGGAAACATAGGGAGCGAATAACCCAAACAGGCTGGACAAGAGTCCCCAATTCCAATTCTTTGTTTTATCACGTAACTCATCTTCCCTTAAACTGACTGAAACATCATTCATGGTTTCACAGCCACAGCTATTGACCCATCACCCTCGTCACGGCCAGTCGGTTCTGCATGGCCACCTGTCGTAGTGCATTCAGTTCTTTCTTTACCCCCGTGCATCGCGGCTGTGGTACTGTTTGTGAAGGAGGCAAGTCTGTAATGTAAAATGTTCTGTTGGCTCATCAGATCGGCAGTGCCGTACGCTGGAACCATAGATTCCCAAAACCTGGACCAGTGCGATCGTAGCTGGTGCTCCTCCGGCACTGCACTGTCGGTCCACGCATTACGTCGGAGGTGAGCCGACCAATGTTTCAAATGCATAAGAGTGACACGATGTTTGAGTTGTACGGTGCACAGAGTCCAGTCCAGTTCTTTCGGAAAGTGTTATTGACACTCTCTCCTCCACAATACCAGTACCAGTCGTCCATCAGCCGGGCCCCATCCGCGGGCCAGGGTAGATCACATTGCGTATTCGTGCTAGTACAGGAGGGGTTGTTTGAGGTAAAACATATGGAAACGTTGTGATGAAAGTTGAAATTACCCCCGGACTCTGGACAGGCTGTGGTATTGCGTTGACAAGACCCGGAGATAAATCGGGGGCAATGGGCCAAGGGCTGTCCTGTGGTGATTATATGTTTACAATGATTAGCAGTTATGCCTGGTACCTTCACTTCCCTTGTTCCATTAAAACAATAAGGAAAAACATACCCTTTAGGGATCACAATAATAATTTTTACATCAGTGACCTTATGTCTGGCCGAGCTATTTGCTCGCTGATCATTATTTGGACAATTTGATGGTCCCTGAACAGGGTCAGCACACACAGGTCCCCACACAAATGAATTATTCTCATAAAAATTATAATACACAGTGTGATTACAAGGGGCATATGGGAGGGCACCTAACGAACCGTGACCGCAGAGGTGAACATCTCCTGGCAGACAACACAAGAATCGTTGGTTGACTGTCGGGCGGTCCAGTTTGCATACTGCCAGAATGTGTTAGCATGCACTTCGGCACCTCTCACCCCCGTAGCGCATGCAGCTACGAGGCAGGAGAGGAGGATTAGTTGGAGCATTTTCTGCAAAACAAAAAGTATTAGATCATATTCACAGATTATTTAAGATTCTTGAGTCGCGTAGCGTGTATCCACTGTGGAAAAAGATCAGTTAATACAGAGGTACGAGTTATAGCCAGCACTTCTGCAGGCCCATCGTAAAGTGCCTCTACCAGCATATTACCAGGGGCTTTTAGCTTTTTTACCAAGACCTTTTGCCCAACTTCAAATGGGTGTGTATTATCTGAAGGTATCTCTGGGTGTGTGTTTGTTCACCTTCTCCCAGTATGTAGTTAAAGTGCGTATTAGGCCTGCAGAATACTCCGACATGTGCTCTACCATTTCATTACCCCCCACCATAGTCATTCCATGTCGCCATGGTATTGGAAACGGACGCCCCATAACAACCTCATATGGGGAACAGACCGTCCAAATTTGGTTGTGGCATCATTCTTAAATCGGCCAGTACGAATGGAAGAACACCAAGCCAATTTCTAGCTCCTGAAGCCTGCATTGCTTTTCGTAATTTCCCTTTGATTATACGATTGGCACGTTCCACAAGGCTGAGGACTGAGGATGATAGGGGATGTGCATACGCCACGTCAGATTTAATTCCTTTGCCAGATCTTGTGTGACCTTAGCCGTGAACAGCGTTCCTTTATCCGAATCTATGCTTAAAGGAATACCATAGCGGGGTATAATGTCCTGTGTTAAATGTTTTATGACGGTTTTTGCATTTTCTTTAGCACACGGGAACGCCTCTACACATTTAGAGAATTTGTCCACCATTACCAGCAAGTACTTATAAGGCCCCTGGCCCGGCATGTGCGTAAAGTCAATTTGCCATTCTTGGAAAGGCAAATCAGGTCTCGGGAGGTGCTGATGCTGCGCTGGTGCTTTTGACTGATTATTTTTCGCACAGACCAGACATCTCCCGAATGTCGTCCACGATTTTAGGCAAGTTATTCGCGCAGAATATTGGGCATGATATCGAGTACCCCTCTTCGACCGCGATGTGTAACACTGTGAAACTCGCGCACGAGGAACGGTAAGGCAGATTCAGGAATGCAAATGCATTGGTCGCGATCAGACCAGAGACCGGAGTTATCTTGTACAGCAGCGAATGAGGACCAAAAAGACAAATCACTGGGGGTCGCGAAAGACTGGACAACAGTCAGGTCGAGATCAGGCATAAGACCCGAGGCTAGCGGGCCATGTGATACCATAGCTAGATTCAGCCACGGAGGGGGCAACCCCTCTTTGGCAGCACGTTTGGCATGTAAATCCGCCAGGGAATTACCACGGGCCTCACTGGTAGATAAAGTACTATGGGCCTGTGTCTTCACTATGGCTAAGGAAGAGGGCAGATGTGAGGCCGCAATGAGGTCTTCGACCAGGGACTGGTGCGAAATAGGCTTGCCGTCGGCATCAATGAAGCCCCTGGCGCGCCAAATAGACCCGAAATCATGTGCTACACCAAAAGCGTAGCGAGAGTCGGTGTAAATGGTAACCGGTTGGTCCGCATAAAGCTGGCACGCTCTAGTCAAGGCATATAGCTCTGCAGCTTGTGCTGACTTGAAAGGCAACGAAAAGGCCTCTATAACTACGTCAGGTAGTTGACATACAGCGTAACCCGAAAGGTAAACCCGTCCTGTGGTTTGGAACAGCTGCCATCAACATAAACTACTGCACCGCATGATAAAGGGGTTTCAGATAAATCAGGCCGAAGAGCACAGTTGTGAGTGATTTCAGCAAGGCAATCATGTGGGCCCACGTCAGTAAGTGGTTCTGGGCTGTTAGAAATCATGAAATGTAGGGCAGAGGCCAGATGACTCAGAGAGGAAATGGCTTTTATTGTCAGATAAGACGTTGAGGTCAGGATGGTTTCATATCCTGTCCTACGCTGAACAGACATATGCTGTGTGTTTAGGTTGTTCAATGTGCAATACCTGGTGTGGGCTGTGTAGGGTCAGAGGATGAGACAAAACAATCTTTTCTGCGTCCACCACCAGTAATGCACAAGCTGCAACAGCCTGTAGGCAAGAGGGCAGTCCCCGGGCAGTAGAGTCTAGGGTTTTGGAGAGGAAGGCTACTGGTCTCATTCCTCCCCCATGTGACTGTGCCAGCACACCACAGGCAGTTCCACCCCCATGATGTACATACAGGTGGAAAGGCATCGAGTAGTTGGGTAGACCTAAAACAGGACTGTTACACAGAGCCGATTTTACCAGTTCATATGCAGCAGATGATGCTTGGTCCCAGTTGAGGGCTGTTGTCATGGACGATTTTGAGTCATATGTAGCTCGCAGGGTTCTGTCAAAGTGAGAGCAATCAGGAATCCATTGTCTACAATAATTGACTAAACCTAGGAATGCCAACATTTGGTGTTTCGTATTAGGTTTAGGGTGATTCATGATTGCTCTCAGTCTGTCAGAAGTGAGACGACGACTTCCTTCTGATAGAATGTGGCCTAGATATTTGACCTCGGTTTTGCAAAATTGCAGCTTGGTTTTTGAAACCTTAAACCCTGCGGAGGACAAATGAGTCAAAAGCTGAAGAGTAGCCATCTCGCACAGGGAGTGAGTGGTGGCCGTAACCAACAAGTCATCTGCATACTGATGCAGATTCGTTCCTGAAGGTAGGATAAGCTGTGCGAGACAATTGTACACGGCTGCGGAAAACACAGCGGGTGAATCAACATACCCCTGAGGCAGCCTGGTCCAGGTGTACTGCTGTGATCGGTGTGTAAAGGCAAACAATGGCTGTGTATCCGGTTCAACAGGGATACTGAAAAAAGCAGAGCAGAGATCAACCACGGAAAAAACTTTATGTGAGTCAATAGACATCAGGGCACTCACGTCCGGTACAATAGGGGCAACGGGAACCACTAGGTCGTTAATTCTACGTAGGTCTTGCGTGAAGCGCCACGTACCATCGGGTTTTCTGACTGGGTTAACAGGGGTGTTATATGTGCTGATGCATCGTTTCAGTACACCTTGCTTTTGCAGTGACTGTAGAGTAATGTCGATACCACTAATTTTGTCCTCGGACAACATTTGTTTGATGTACACTGGGGTAGTATGCTTTATGGTTGCCTCGTAAGGGGGCAGTGCACGAGTCCCACCTCATCTTTATGGGAGGCCCATAGGTCAGAGGGAACATTTGTCAATATAGCATCGAGAGCCTCTGAGGCAAATGGTTGCATGGAGGCCACATAGGCCCCATTTAGAGCACCTATGGGCGCGTCAACAGTGTCTGGTGTGTGTATTACCAGCCGGTCATTTTTAAACACCAGACTCACATGAAGCATAGACATCAGATCCCTGCCCATTAAATGAAAAGGGCAGGTTGGCATAGATACAAAACGGTGTCTTAACGTGACATGGGGACAGTCGGAAAGGCTTATTAACAGAGGGGGTGTAAGAGGGGTCTCAAAAGGGGAACCATCAATCCCAACAGAGCGCACCATTTCGTGAGAAAAAGGGCCCCGCAAAACCCTTACCCACTGAAGACATTGTTGCCCCTGAGTCAAGCAGAAACATGAACTGCTGACCCTCAAGGGTTAATGATATTACTGGGGGGTCACAGTTCCCAGGCGATGTTAATGCCAAAGTCATCATGGCTGGGCTAGGGATTTCGCTCTGTGGGCACCCCTAATGTTGTGGTGGCGGGGGAGGGGGCAGAGGCGTACCCTGTTGGTTGCTCTGTTTAGGCCAGTGGTGTATTGGCTGATAGATACCGCGCATATCATCCCCCTTCCGCTTCTTACAATCTCTAAGCCAATGGCCCTCCCTCCCGCGATAGTGACACTTCCCTCTTTTTCTTGTTCGACTGGTTTGGGCCCGGCCCACCGGCCATATGCACAAAAGCAGAATTGACCGGTTTCCGTGGTGTTGTCACCAGCAGCCCATCCCCCTCTAACATTCTGACTTTCTGTCCCAATGCTTTGACGGTAGTGTTGGCACGGTCCGTCCAATGCATTTTTAGTACAATCTGTATGTCGGGCGACAATTGGCCTAGAAGGTGGAAGAGAACAAGGGCTTGGCCTCGTCCTGTGCTAGTTCGAACCCACCCAGGTGCTTCCATGTGTCAGAAAAACGGTTCCAGAAAGCGGCGGTGCTCTCGGTTTTCTCCTGCTTACAGTTAGTAATCTGTGACAAATCACGATTGCATTGCCTACGTTGAACGAGATATTTAGTTAATTGGCGGCGGAGAACTTCCATAGCATCTGGGTCATCACGCCACATATAGAAGGGTTCAGGTACAGTAATTGGTTTGTTGTCCTTATCCGATCTGCCCCGTACTGGCCTAAGTTCGACCTTATCATGTTTGCTGTCTAATACCGGGACCTCGGCCACCAGGTCAGCCTCGTTGTATGCCGAACCCATTTTATGTTGTAGGATAAATTTAAAATCAGCCCCCACTGAGTTGCTGGTGTCGTGTTGATTTTATTAACATATCAACAAATGTCAAGGGCTGATCCAAGGCCCGGCAGCATGGAGATAACGTCCTTTAAAGCTGCCACTGACGGAGGCTGTATTTCAACATGCCTCTGCCTCTTTGCTATCCACATAAACGCTTCATTTGATGGACCCTCAGGTCCATAAGGCATAACCCCGGGGGGTTCCGAGACCGGTGACCGGGGTTCGGGCGCAGTTTTTTTGGTCGAGCTCCTAGCGTGGAGTACGGGGACGCGGGCGGCATATAAGAAGCAAGCGCGGGGTACAACGGTGGAGGGGGTGCCTGAGTATGCACCTCTGGAGGTGAAGGAGGTGGTAATTTGGATAACTGTCGCGCAATTGTTTTTTGTAATTTCGCCGTTGCCTCTGCCTACATTTTAACTGTCTCTTTGCCTTTAGGTGGTTTAGGTATCATTTTAAGGAGTTTTCCCGGTGTGCTAATACCCTGTCCGTTATCCCAAACTTTTTTCATTTCTACCCATGCTCTATAACCATCTTTCATGTACTGATAATCCCAACCGGGATCCCCAGCCCCTTCATAAATCATTCGAAAAGCGCTGGCCAAATGGTAGGGGTCAAAACTCCCCGTCCGTGGAAACGTAGGACATCGCTCGATTCCCATAGTCCAACCAGCTAAATTATCTACCCATGGGTTGGCGTAGAAAGCCTGATTACAGCGAACCATCCAATCTAATGGCGACTCCCCCATTTGGGGTTTTGGATATGATCCCCCCATTTGTGCGGAACCTTCTCAAAAATCCAGCGATTTAAAATGAATTGTTTCTCAACTAATGTGTATAAATGTGTATAGCGCGCTCTGCTCCTCACTCTACCGTGGGAGGATGTCTCTTGCGGGAGGACTCAAAAAAACCCTGCTCAACGTTTGCAGGAGGACTCAAACCCCCTGCTCAAAACACACAACAGATTTCACCAATCAGGTAGTCAAACAAACTCATGTCTTACCTGATCGGAGAAATCACATCGAGGTACCCAAGAACTAAAAACACACAACAGATTTCACCGATCAGGTAGTCAAACAAACTCATGTCTTACCTGATCGGAGAAATCACGTCGGAGTCACCAAGAACTGTAAGAAATGTTCTATTCTGTCTGTTTGTGCGATCGTCTGGATAGATGAGAAGAAGTCCCGCGGAGCTCCGGAGCAATCAAAACAAGAAGCCAAGTGAATTAACAGATGGTTTATTGCTGAATGCTCAAAGAATAGAGGGGCAGTCCCTCTATTTATACAATAGGTTCGAAACGGGTGTACGTGGCATACATTGCAGACAAAACAAGTGTAACATAACAATTCCATTTAGGGGTAAACAGGAAGAACTGTTTACGCCACCAAACAGTTACGGGGGGCAAAAACTCTCATGCAAGGACAAGCAATAGTTGGCATGCAAGGAAGCGATAGTTAGTCATAACATTTATATAATACACATACACCAGTGAATTTCCACA